>VWZF01002111.1:0-179866 GCA_013396755.1 Sclerurus mexicanus
GGAACAGGGGGCCGGTATGGAGTTCACACCGCCGCGGCCAGAGCGCGGCCCCGGGGTCGAGGACCCCGCCCCAGCTCCGGCATCGGCGCGGCTCCGCGCGGGAGCAGCCCCCCGAGACACCGTCCGCTTCCCCTTGGCGTGGGAAGAAAAGTTTATTTCGAGGCAGAGACGAGGGGGGTGTGGGTGAAGGGTTCTTGGGGTCTCGGAGGTCAGTGAGGTGCGGGGCTGGTCGATGCCACCCCGGGGACGCGGATCTCAGCAGCCCTCAGGGGGAGAACCCCTTCAGGGAGCGGAGGCCCCGGGCCGCTTCCCACCGCGGCGCGCAGCCGTGGGAACGGGCGCGGGGCATCGGCGGGGCGGCGAGCGCAGCCGCCTGGGAGGAGGTGCTGTTTGCCAGCTGGCCGCCCCAGGAAGCGGAGAGGATGCGTGATCCCTGGAAACTGGAGGGGCAGCGGGGGAAGGGGCTGGAGACGCGGAATATCATTATCTGCCGGAGAAGTGGGTCAGCGCGCAGGCACTGGCACCGTTTCTGCGGGAAGTCAAAACAAGACCAGAAAGAAAAGAATGTAAAACCCACCCAAACCAGAAGTGAAAAATGAAGGCAAACAAACACCAGGTCCCCTGCGGTGGGAAGTGCGGGCGGCGGTGCGCACACCGGGCCGGGGGGATGCAGAGCGGCACGATTGGGCCCGGTGCGGAGCCCCGGCTGAGACTCCCAACCCTGCGCGCACCTCGATTCGGAACGGGCACCCTGCCTCCTGGGCTGTGCCTGCCTTCCCAAGGCCTTCCAGCGCCGATCCGATCCTTCATGGGATGCAAACATCCCGGACAAACACGCGAGGCACTGGGAGCGTAAGAAGGCACGCACGGTCCGCCGCTTCATCCCAGGCCCGCCGAAGCGCAGCCCAGAAGCCGTGTGAATGGCTTCTGTGTTTGTGATACTGTTCGCATCCGAGTGAAACGGTCTACTCTGCACGGATGTGATGCGACTTTTAATGGTGGGTAGCTTAAGTGTAAAAACACTTGGTGCTTTATAGGTACCCTGCCCTACTGAGCCCTTCAGCCCTCAGGCACCAGAGCCACATCTGCCAGCTTGTCCTGTGATGAAAGCAAAAAACCCCTCGTGTGTCAGTTTTAGCTTTCAAAGTCCATCTGCTCTACCTGGCCAGTATGAGCTATATTGACTTGAAGCAAATTGGAAATCTCTGGGTGAACAAAGAGGAGGAAGTGCCAGAGATGGTCAAGCAGTCAATTGTATTTGGAAAGCAGACTGCTGTTAGGTCTTCTTATGCAAGGTCAGCATCTTTCAGTGTACTAGAAAGTTTAAGTAAAATAGAGATTGGTTCTTTAGGAGAAGGATTAACTTTGAATGACAGTTCTAGTTAAATGGACTTTTGGTATAGTGGAAAGAAACAAGTTCCATGTCCTGAGCTCCATCCATAAAAAACTATTTTAGGACTATCCTAAGGGAAAGTGTTAGAGATTTTAGTCAGCTGATTTTCATGTTACTGAAAGAACCTAAATGCCAGGAAACAACTGTAACGATTTCTAAACCCATACATCGGCAAACATGCACAAACGCACTGATACACAAATGCAAGAAAAGATACTAATCCAAATGGAAAATATATTAGAGACAAACTCCAGCTCCAACACCATTTTGCAACTGGCTTAGTTTCTCAGTAGAAATAAGAATAATAACATATTACATAGCATATGTATAGATATTACTATATCATACAGTATAAAGCCAGTGCCCGTGGAACTGCAGTAATGCGTGATTCTTAGCTTGTCTTTCAAGCTGGTAGGTAGACATAACTCAGCTGTGTTGCTTCTGAGTACAGATGAGCTTGCAGCAACTTCCATGTTCCCCCTCCACCCTTGTTGGGACCAAATTTTGAGCAGTTTGGTACCTTTTTATCCATCAGGTCCTCAGCTGTGGCCAAAGACTGTCTGACAAGGCTGAAGGATTGCGTCTTAACAGCTGCTAACGTGATTACCTGACCAAGTAGGTGCTGGAAAAGCTTTAGATAGGTCACTGGGCTCACTTCATTACAGGGTTTCTTTAAGAATTCTAATGACTACACCCACTTTGAAGGGCAAACACAGCATTTGCAGGTGGCACAACTATTTCTTAGTTTTCTACAGTAAATTACTACACAGAGAGAATCTGGACCTGATGTGGTGGTCATTATGCTGATAGTTAACTTTCACTTCCAGTAGGTAATGCACTATATTATACAAGGTGAATAATAAACATTTAGAACAGGTCACCACTGAATGTGTTAGACTCTCCATCATTTCAAACCTTTACGTCAAGAATTTACTCTCCTTAAAACATGACCACAAATGTCTGCACTAAGCAACTCATCTGCAGTTTTATAGCCTGTAATACAGACATAGTAAGGATGGACTAGAAGTTTTATCTCTGGTCTTTCAGTGTGTATACCTACCTGGTCAGAATGAGAATTAAATTATAGTATCCTGATGTGCCAGTACTTTACAGCAGATTCAAACAGATGTCAGTGGTTTAGAAAAGACACAGGGCAGAGGCCAAGTACTACAAATCCCCTCTGATTCTAAAACTGAGGAGTGGTTGGTGAGGAAGCTTTCTCTACACTTGGAAAACAGTTGGCTGCGGTAGGATGACACCGTTCATCTTCTCTTTCAGTTGTCAGGTCAAGATGTTTTATCTTGTACTGTGACAAGCCAAATTCACAGAAATTAATTTGGAAATAAACAGATCTGTGAAGAAAATAATTCAGTAGCTCTACAAAGATCATTCGTGTTATGTTTCCTCTCTCTCCTGTATGAAGTATAAAAACCCCACAACATGGCACAGTAACAAGCAGACATGAAAAGGACTTGTAGATAACATTGCAGATTTCTATTTATTTAAAACTTACTATTCTTATTGATGACTTAGCAATGAAAATATGACTTATTTTCCTTGCTATGCCACAGAGTAAATATTTTGTGGATTTACGTAAAGCTGCTCTTTCATTTCACAGTATTTCTACTTGTATTATATATATATATATAAGCAAATCTTGGTGAAAAACTGGTCCCTCCCCATTTAGTCACTGTGTTAACATTTTCCCCTTTTGATAAGCCCTCTTTTTTTTTTTAAATTTCTTTAAAGTCCAGCTTTCTTTTCTCACCTGATGTTAAATATTTTCTTCAAATCTGCTCTTTTTATCAGTTGTTACATTTTTTTTCTCAGTCTAAATGAACCTTTTCTCAGTGTTGATACTGTATTTTCCTTTGTATTGTGACAATCTTGTTAATTTCCAGGGTGAGTCAGTCTACGTCTCCTTCATTTTCCCCCCACCCCCAGCTTGCTTTGAGTGCCTATGGGGTTTTTTTTCACCATGATGTCAATTTCTTGTTGCATTTACCTTCTCTTTTGGTAAATTACACTCTGTCTAGTGTTGCTTTCATTTTTATAAATTGGTCTGAGGCATTAGTTTCTGAATTCAGTTGCCTCCAAGAACACAGAAAGACAAGAAAAAAGATTACTTTGAACCTCTTATTTGTCCCTTTGCTAAATAGATGCAACCAAACTGCTTTTCAAAGCTAAACCCAGGGACAGTAGATGTGTGTATTTTCTTCTCAGAAAAAGATCCAAACTTGACAGTTTGATAGCAGCCAGGTGCCATCAGACTCTGGGAAGGGCTGGGAGAGAGACAATGTCTATTCACATAATCTGTTTTTATTATTTTATTTCTCGATAAGAAGCAGTTGAAAAAAGCTAAACTGTTAGACGCACTAAAGAGAGGAGGGTTGGTTTTAACTTGGGTTTTCAGACAGCTGTCTGTCTGGCCTAGCCATGGAGAAGGCTTCAATATCATGTCTTCTGGCAAAGGAAATGATCTAATGAAAGGTTTGTGGGCTAGAAATCTTAGATATCTGTTTCTCCCAACTTTACCAGCTGATTGTGAAATAAAAACCACATCTCTTTACAAACTCTGTCTCTTCTGGCAAAACTAATCTATACCTAACTTATTCCTTCAGTGTCAAAACAGCTGCCCTTTGTTAAGTCACCTGAAGAATCACCTTCTAACCACACTATGTACTAAGAGAGTGGTTATAGAGTATTAGAAGAAGGCAGCAATGGACTGAAATGCAAACTTTGATCAAGATTTGTTTTATATATATGCATATGTATATATATCTATACATATATGTATATATATCTATACATATATCTATATATATCTATATCTATATCTATCTTTATATATATACATGAGCATTGAGACAAATTTGTCTGCATTTCCTGCATACTGATTTGTGGCTGTTCAATCACAATTTACCTCTCTGCTATGTAGCAGTCCACACTGTTACTAGACACCCACTACTACTATCCAACACCTGTTGTGAATAAGTGTTTCCAGTAGATTTCATGAAGGTTGCTGCTATTTTTTCTGCATGAAACCTTTCTGTGAAGAAAGATGCACCACTGACTGAGTTTCTGACTAGGTTTTCAGCTCTGAGAGAGCCATGGCCATGTTGAAAAATGCTCTTACTCCAGTTGCAAATCCCTTCCTCTGTTCTAGATAAACGGATACTCCTCTAGGGGCATTTGGTTACTTTCCATCCTGTTATGCAGCAACAGAGAAAATGAGAATAATATTTTGTTCTCATTTAGCATTCCTATTCATTTATGCTTAGATTAATAAATGTAAAAATGGGAACACAAAGCACAGCTACGACCACACTAGCATATCATCCCACTGCCTAGTTACCTGTTAGCAACACAATAGTTTCCCACAGAGACAGATAACGCTGACTCCTGAAATGATAAATGAAGAGTGGGCAGGAGTGAATTATTTAACATCCATTTCTCTCCTAGTCTCCAAACACAGGGTAGTGTGACCTCCTGGGATGTTTAGCTTTTGTTCATCTTTCTGTGGAGGGCCAGGTAGAAGTGGGTCTGCCTAAATGCCAGGAGCAGTGAGAATATGATGTAAAGCATCTACTGGCTCCTCTACAGCCTACCCAGGCACTGAATTTGACCCTTCACTTTGAGACACGTGAGAAGCCCACTGTCTTTCATGTCACCCACAGAGTGAGCTGTGTCTACAATTTCATGTGTCCCCTTCCCCTCCTGCTCTTACCACCAATAAATCTCTCATTACAGAGAGTAAAGAAATGTTTTCTGCCCCAGTGAAGAAAGTTCTTTCAGTAAGTAACTGCAGAATAAGGCACTGTTTTCAGTGGTGTTGATGATTAAAAGGCTCTTTTTCTGCTGCCTCCTTTTAAAGATAGTGTACATCCTGACAGGAAATTCAGACACACACAAAAAAAAAAAAATCGAAATGTATACTTACAAAAACATCAAGCAAAAATGGAAAACTTCAGTGCATGCTTAAGCTATGTGTTAGAGGCACACATATACTCAAGCATTTGATCATGCAGAGTAAACAGATCATTCCTACGTATGCAGCAGCCTTTAACAATAGCCCATTTAATTGTAAATAATAAATAAATAAATCCTCCTATAACCAACCATTAAACTGAGATTTACTATGTCAATTCCAGCCAAAAGCAAGTTGTTTTGCCACCTTCACAGATACTATCAAATAGTATTTCCTATGTGAATTTTACATTTATCAGTTCTTTTCTCTTTCATTTGTGAGTCTGGTGACTGCCTTCTTACAGCAAGTACAGCTGACCTACAAGCACAATAGATATGAACTCCCTGGAAAAATTTATCCTTATCATCATGCTTGGGTAAACATTGTTGATGATGCTGCACAGAGAAGTTTTAAAATAATGCATACTAAATAGTAGGAGCACTTCACTGCTGGAGAATGAAGGGCAGATTTTTTTGTTGTTGTTAAATGTGTTTATAAGTTTTGTCCTGCATTTTTTTGCTTATAGTGAATTGTAGCACTTTTACAGGGTATGTTTCAATTTTAGCTGTATCAAGAAGCTACTTAGATTATGGAACTGACCTTGCATTTGACTGCTATTATTCTCATACTTTTTAAATATGTAAGCATTTCTGAAATCTATTATTCATCTGGAGATAAAAGTACACAGCGACAAACCAACAACAAGGGTATGCTGATATGCCATAGCCCATATCAAAATAGCAGTTATTTATCAAAATTCAAGGTATCACAAAATAAGCTATTCACAACTCATCCTCCTTTTGACAGTACCACATGTTGCTGGCTCATTGATAGGAAAAATAAACAGGCAGACATTGAATTCTAGTACATAGAAACAAAATGCACAAGTTTCTCAAGTGGGGAAAGGAATGACTAAATAGAACAGTATTCCTTCTTAACATCTAAAAGCATTTAAAGTAGTCATTCCATTGTAATGGCTTTTAAGATCTCAGAACATCTGCTGTTATGAGGAGTAACTTCTGAAATTTGAAGAAAATTTGATCAGAAAACAGACTTAGTTTGCTATTAAATCTTTAGAACTGCCTATGAAGTGTGGCAACTGAAATATATAGAATTTAACATATGCAGAAAAAAATGTGATGCATGTAGAGGAAAGAATTCCATATTCTAAAGGAAAATGATGCGATCTGAGAGTATTGTTACTACTCAGTATTTAGTATTTGGGATTATGATAGACTCTTGTATGAGAATACTTGTTCAGTATTTGGTAGATATAAAAAAAAAAGGCAAAAACAGTCTTAATAGTTATTAGAAAACCAGTAGAGAACAAAAGAGAGAAAATTACTTATGCCATCCTATAAATCCTCTTCTGTCTTGCCAGCTCTAACTGTGACTGAATGCAAAGTTATTCCTTAGGTTCTGTATTTGCGGGTTTTTTTCCCTAACCACACACATTCAAATCTCCAAATTTTCTTCTTCACAGAACAATAAGGGTGATCAAAGATGAGATGGGATGGTTTCTGTGTTTAGGGAACAAGGAGGAATATACTTGAGGAATTTGAGGACAAAAAACAAGCCTAGGATTCCTCAGTCTGGAAAAGAGACAACCTATGATCAAAGTCTATAGAACAAGACCAGACCATGGAGAGGGGGACTGCTCACTTGTCCAGCAGGAGAAACTGCTGGCTGCAAATGAAGTCAACATGAGCCAAGTTCAAAAAGACTACAAACTAAAAGTTCTTCCTGCAGTTAGAGTCAGGCCTTTGAAGGTCCTTGGCAATGGTGTTCTGGATTCAGCATATTTATGAGAGTTCAAGGACACACCAACATGAGTTTGAAAGAAAAGTTCACTAAATTTTACTAAGTGAACATGTACCATCAGTCTCAGTAAATCTCCTGAACTCAGAATTACTTAGTGGTTACCAGTTGTATACCAATCCGCTTTTTCTCTTTCCTGGGAACCTACTAACCACTGGTTAGTTTTCTGAGCCAAACAGCACTTTTGGATTGCATTGTTATAGGTTCCTTCTGCACAGGCATCTTTAGAGGTCTTGTTAATGGTCCTGGCTGATGACAGAAACTATGGCATATTTAATAGGACATGATAAAAGAGATAACAATGGTGTTTACTCAGACCATCAAAATATTATGCCTGCAATTAATGAGTGTGCCATTAGGTTATTCTTTTATCAAACAACATTTATTCTAAAATACAGTTGGAAAAAATGTAAACATTTCCATGGAACCAAATTTCATGAGAAAACTAAATCCCTAAGTTTTATAGTTAAGGTAAGGGTCAGGGACCAATTAAGCAAAAGCTAAGCAGCCATGGGTAAAGTATGCAGGGAGATGACAGAGCCCTGGCTCATGGTTCAGCTAATTGAACATGACATGAGACATTGTCTTGTGGGACATAATGAATAACATAGTGAGAAGCTGTCAAAAGTTAGAAATAGTACTGTGAAGTCTGGCTGTGTTTCACATCTGGTTAAGGGAGAGTTACATGAGAGTTGGCCAAACTTCACAATAATTGGAGGGCAATAGAGGCATCTTTTGGGGAAAGGAACTCTTAATGCCAGCAGTGCCCAGGTAACAGCATCAGAAAATTATGTAAGGTCTAGATTACCTAGGTAACTGTATCAAAAATACCAAATTTGAATACAGATATAATTATACAATATACTGTATAAAATATTGGGAGTCAATCTTTTGTGTCAGGTTACTTGATTTCATCCTACTAGAATCAGTAGGCTGCCTTGTTTTGTGGTTGTTCTTGAAATACCCAAGCCAAATTCCTGATTCTGTTTTAGACTGTCTCAATGGGGAGGCTATAGTCTGTGAATAAAGACACGTAAACATAAGGGCCTCCAATATGACTATGCTCCCATTATTGCTCATGCAGATCTAGCCATTGTTTTCTGATCAAATGTCAATGTTTCCTTTGCAGGGACTGTTGAATAGATCTCTAAATGCCATTGCATGTGTCATTTGGGCTATTTACTGACTACTGTGAGAACTTAGAAACCTCACATACATGGAAACATTGAAGGGCTCAGTTCAAGTTCCTAAATATAGGCAGTTAGTGCTATTTGAGAGTCTGAGAACCTCAGTGACCTGCACACTGTGCTGTTAGACCTGCCTCAGGACTTAGATGAGGCACAGCCATAAAGAGTTACACTGAACTCATTCATAAGGTATCTCAAGTGTCACCAGATGTTTATACATGGGTACATGCACTCAGTTATCATCTTCAACTTGAATCTTCTCCCTGGTTTGTCACCTTCAGGGAAATGGCCCAAAGGGGCATTCATGTGTGGGTGTTGAGTTTCATTCCACACTGCCTTCAGATGTCTGGCTGTTGGAGTGTGATCCTGAGGTAAGGTCTATACCTCTCAGAGGTTAGGGATGGGCAGACATTCTCTCGTTCTCTAGATTAATATCCTCTCTGCAGGACTGACTGGTGCCCATGTACAGTCAAGGATGCAGTCCTTCCATGGGTCCACCTAGGAACGTGTGTGTTTCTCTTTGGCCTCCTCCTTCTTCCCTGGTGGAGATAAGGAGATACTTTTCATCCTATTGTGGTGCTTGGCAGAACAGGACCTCGTTGCTTGTGAGATAGCTGGGAGAGAATGCAGGCAGGCTGATGTAGCCAGAAATCAGGGGGATGGAGAGAAAGTCAGGCTGTTTGCACAGTGAGGTTTGGGGCCTGATATATGGCGAAGATGGGCTATCCTGTACAAGAGTGGGAAAATGAGATATCATCAGTGGGACAACAGAAATGTGCTGGGAAAAAGGTACGATGTGATACTTGAATGGAAAAGGAGGAAGAAATATGCTGTTCTTGGACTGGAGAGGCATAAAGTTGTCTACTTATGCAATGAAATAAATTTACTACTTATAGTAGAGGTGAACAAAGCTGTAGCTTGTTCTAAAAACATATCTGGCAGCCACAGCTGCCAAGGTTTAAGTGTTTTGGTTTAAATCATCTCTTAAGGTATAGGCAATCTGCTCACTTCTGAAAACAGCTGAAGAAGGAAATGACCACTTTTTGTATACTAGCTGAAGCTCTCACATAGGCAAGAGGACATTCAGGTCCTCTGCCTACTTCTTTTGCAAAGTTCACTGCCTTTTTTCACTGTCAGTGTTTGCCTGAAGGTCCTGGGACCCATTAAGTTGTGCAAATGGTTTTTTTGGTTCTGCTCCAGTGTTTTTCTGCTCTACAGGTTTCTGTGTCTGCTCAGGAAAGATACCCATGCTGCTCTGCTCACATGGGGGTTTTTGGACAGGAGTATTCTACAGCAAGCTCAGTAACAGTCTTTCAAACGTACCCTATGCAGCACTTGGTATAGTTTGTGGCAACTTGAAGCTCTATTTAGATTAAGGACTTTGTGAAAAAGGAAGATTATTATCAAGATACTATACCTATATCTAGTATAATTATATATGAAAGTAGAAATCCCCCTGTTGAAACATCTCATATTTAGCTAAATTATTATTAATAGGAGACAGGGAGGCTTAGTAAGTGGGATTAGCACACATGAGTGGCTACATTAATGAACTGTTAGCATAAATGAGAGACTTTGAACTTTCATCATTTGGAACAAATAAGCTTGTTCATCTCATGAGTGATTTGTGAATATACCAAAAATACCCTTCAACCTTTGATGTGCAAGATAGCTACTTTAAAAGGGGAGGGAGGAGAGAAGTGTGGAGAATTGTGTGTATGTGTCTGTGTGTGTAGTAGACAAAACTCCCACACTAGTTTTTTTTCCAAATTTTTAATCTTAAATTAGCTTTCAGATTCCAGCAACAGTCAAGAATATGGAAACAAATTTAAAATATTAGGACAAAATTGCACATTTCTTCCCCTATGAGCAATGTCAGCAGAGTGGTGTGAGTTGCCTTTGCACTTCAGTTCACCCTGAGTGGTGCTGAGCTGGGCAGTCAGTCTTGGGAAGGTCTCCCTTATCTGCTAACTATCTGGAAGTTTGAAGTAGCCTTAAAACACTTGCTGTGTTTAACAGCCAGACAAACTCCAAACTAGAATAGGTAGAACCCTGAAAAACAGGTCCCTTTTCCACACTTTTAGAGTGCATGCTGAAAGCTTCCAAATAAACTAAAGATTGGAATAAAACCAGAGTGGTTTGCTCTGTCAGTTGCAAAAATGAACTGAAAACGCACAATTTACATTGTGCAGATATCAGTGCCCATATCAGAAAACAGGGTCACACCTCCATTATTTTTTATTAAGATGAAAGTAAGTCTTACCACCAATTTATGATACTAGTAAGCATGTTTGTCATAAAATTAATGATTTTTTTGTTACTCAAATCTTCAGGGGCTGGATTAAGTCTAATTGTCACAGACAATAAATGTGTAGCAGCTATAAAACACCTTGGCTTTTTCCTGAAAGCCCAGTTTCATGATTTCGTGGTATACATTTAGGTAAAAGATCAAATTTGAAATATTTTGCATTCAGTTTCTTTGTACTTAGAGCACTGAAAAATTGAGGGTTTTCATCTCACAGCTACTTCATCCTCCCCACCTTTTTGGACCATACATGGCTGTTGTACTTGTCGGCTGGCTGTGAAGCACTACAGTAACATAAATTGTGATGCTCTAAAACATCACACTACTTGTACTATTGGACTGTGTCTGTCCTACCCTAGGACTTGCTATAAATTTTTCTGGGAGCCACACAGATCTCTCTTTCTCAGGATAGATGGATTTTCTGAACTGTACTGTGTAAAATTAGAAAGGGGCTTAAATACCATTGTCCCTATACATCTCTTCCCCAGATGCTAGATAACTGCTGTAAAATCCAGCAATCCTTCTGGCATGGGCTGTAGCCTTATGATGCTTTCTTCTATGTCAAGCCTGGGATGAGAAGGCCTCTGAAAATACAGATGGCCTTTCTCTTCCTAATATTTCCTACATTATCCACATAGCCCCTATATAACCACTTGCTTGTGAGAAATATTCTCCCAAGGTTCAGGTAGGAAAATGACAAGGGCTGGATCTGTGTGGATAAGACACTCCTTGTCCAGTCTCAGGATATCTTTATGAAAATGCACTGTGAGTTTTAGTCATGGCATTGACACTGCTGTAGCACTACATCTTCCCACTCCAAATCTTTCTTCATTTCCATCAAGTAAGAATACAGAGGCTTTACAGAACAAGGTGCATCATAACTGTTTATAGGGACAATTCAGGCTCAAATTGTATTTATAGATCTTTTATGGGATGCAATGGGGAATAAATCCTGGCCTGTGGTAGAGTCAGTGGTACAGCTCCCCTGTTTGCAAGAGTTCATGGTTTAATCTAACCCCCTGTACTTTTAAAAACACATTTGTGTGCTACTTGTTAAACTTCTTTAGCACCTAGAGAATCCTGTTGAGCTTTTAAATCATTAGTAGAATAGGCAGTGTCCTTATGCTTTTAAATGCTGTCACTTCCTTCTGCCTTTGGAAAGTCCAAGTGGGAAATACCTGTTTTTGAAAGCCAGATTTTAGAGGCAGAGAAATAATACACAGTGAGACGTGCTGTTCTTCTTTAACAGCAACAAAAGAGAAAGATTAGAAAAAACACTGGTGGAATGATCAAAATATGTAGCATCAAAGATAACCTAGCCCATCCCCACTCTGAAATTTGCACGGTTCTTTTCTTCAGTATCTCCAGTATCACAAATAAGCAATTCTATCAAGGGTGGAGGCTTTTTTTCTTGTTTTGGTTTGTTTTTGTTCTTGTTTTTGTTTTTTTTTTTCTGTTTGTTTTGTTGTTTCTGTGTTTTTGTTTGTTTGGGGGTTTTGTTTGTTTTTATGTCTAGAGCCATGCCTGTATTATTGTGTCTTTACCTCAATTGAATTCTATCTAAAAACTGAAACTGTATGGTGGCCTTCCAAAACATTTATGAAAATCCTCAAATGACAAAACAGTCTTGAATTGCGTTCATGTATTAAAATACGGGATTACTGAAAGAGATGAGGTCCCTGAATGTTTACCCTGAAATGTTTGACTACCTCAGTAAACATTCAGCCTCTGGTGCATAATTTGTCTGGCGTACATAATAGCCTCAAGGATATACAGAAAAGAGCTCTTGAATCAGCACGTTCCCTTTCACTGCCTGAGCAGCTTTAAAAAAAACATATCTGCATCAATTAATTCTAAAATCCTCATAAATTCAGGAATTAACTAATTCTTAGTGAATAAAGGAAAGCCCTCTGTAATTTATTTTTATGTCAAGAAACATATTTTTCTTCCAGTGCAAAGTCATTAAATGCAGTTTGTTTTCAAGAATACTCAGTTGTTGGTAATGCTTGTGTTGTTTCTCTATACATGACAGGAAATATTTCAGAATGCCTGTTGAATCTATACACATTTCAGAAACTGATTACAAACTGTAATGAGTCTTTAGAAAATAACCTCATGCTTATTTGATTTTCTTTTAGCTAGGCATTCTACATAGAATTAGTATTGGTGAGATTCTTCAGCTGAAAGTCGACAAATATGTATTTTTTAAGCCTACTATCTCACAAAGGTCAAACTGTGCAACTCTTTCTCATGCAAATGAGAAGTTGAAGTCAATGGGATTTGGCATGTAAGTGCTCAACAACTTCATAATCTTGCCCTAAATGCTTTTTCTTTGATACATCTCTGTCTTGCTGTTTCTCTGTCTTTTGAAAACAGGTTATCTCTAAAACTTTTTCTGGTGTTATATCATGAAAAGAGAGATCAGTAGAATTACTGCCACTTTTTGAGAACCTGTTAGAAGTGCATATTGCTGTTTGCTCCCAATTTCATTATAAATATAATTTTATGCTGCTCTTCAAGCTCCATCTGACAGGACTAAGCACCATAATATGAAGATATCTGCAGCATCCATAAGCATGACTGACACAGATTAGACAACTGTGCTTTTTTATCAACAAGGTTTCTATATTGAAGACACTGCCAGTGCAGTGCAAAGCCAAATAAAATGAAAATAATACAATGTATTCTACTAAAACACTGGGGGAAAAAGAAAAAAAAGAGTGCTTCAACTTCTTTTTTTGTTGTTGGTTTTTGGTTTTTTGTTTGTTTTTTGGTTTGGTTTTTTTTTTTAATAAAAAGGGACTAACTCTTAATTTTCCTTACACAGGAGGATAAAAATTTTAGTGGCCAAGGAGGGTCCTTGAGTGAAGACAGGATCATTCTGGCCTTGGAACTAAAGTTTCTCCTGCAGTGATAGCTTATCTGTGCGTTCCTGCGACAATAAAAATTGAAACTGAATAAAAATCACACATTTAGATATCAGGATGCTTACTCACTACATGAGGCTCTTTCCTCTGGGCACAGGAAACCAAGCCTGACTTCTGCTTGCTAAAAGGCAGCTCAATCTAACCCACAGGACCAGAACAGTGGAAAAGGAAAGCAATTGCACTGCTACAGCCTGCTGCTAATACATATGCATCCCTCCTTACCACACAGCTTGTGGGTTCATGTTCAGCTAGCAGAGCAACACCTGTGGGATGCTTACAATGGATGCGTTTTATAAACCAAATCATCAGTGAAAAGGCAATCTTTAATTTTACAGGCTACAAATGAAATGTGTCTGTATTTTATGCTCAGCATTGAATGCTTAATGCAGGGACTGAATGGCATTTGTGATATCATGGAAATATTTTTCACCTCAATGAGATTCAATCTAACCTGCAAATGAACTACACATTCTTGGCCTTTCTGTTTCTCCTCGTCCTTTGTGGAACATATAAACCAGAAAATCAGACATGGTTGAGCTTGGACTGGGGTCACTGTAGTCCTGTCACTGTCAGTGCTCTATCACTCTCTTCATTCTATGGAGCAGCAGAAGGGGCTTCTACTGCAGAGCAGAGCATCTCCAGAGACGGTAATCTGTATTTGCTTCAGTGATGGTCTGTTCTTGTCCCCTCCCTTCAGTGAAAAGAAAGGGTACAGTTAACACCCATATCTCTAGCCACGGTAATCTCTCAGTCCTCCTGAAGGATGTATGGTCAAGCCCTGGAGACAGAGAGCCTGTACGGCAAATATTTGGACATATTGGATTGCTCTGACAGTGATTGAAGCAAAGAGGTGAGTAGGGATGCAGCTGATGCTCAGCAGAGTCTCCAAGCTAATGCCATTCCCATGTTACACATCTGCTGCAGACTGTAGCTGCTGGAAACTGAGGTAACACACAGAAATGAGATGGAAGGATTGGTAAAGTCACTGTCTGAACTCTTTCTCACCAGTGGCTAAGCTGTACTGCTTCCAAACCAATTTGCTGTCCAGTTCTCTCTCAGTCATCCATATATGGTGCTACATATGTACAGACAGTGATATATCAGCTACAAAAGAAACATGCATTTAATAGTCTGAGTTGAAGATGTGGGTGAAAAGCCTTTATAGAGAAATAGTACTGTTGGCCATGATGACTTTCTTCTTTTAAAAGAAACACTTCTATATTTTTACCAGTTCACTCACAGAACACTGAATCATGCTGATTTTTTTTTTCTCAAATTAAACAAGAAATTACTCCTATTAACTCTGTAACAGGTGTTCTTCGTATATTTGTTACTGCAGTTTTAAAGCTCCCTAGCTTCACTAAATATATCAAAGTTTAGGCTGACTGGCTCGACAGACAGGGCAAGAAATCCACACCTGAAACCCCACCTGCCCAGCAGAGCATACTGCCATTCTGTCTTCCATCCTATATCCCAAGAAATTCAACTACCCTTTCCCCTTCAGAACATCATAAAACTGCTGTTGAACTGCAAGACAATGTATCTGTAGTCTATATTTGTACTTCAAATAAGAAGCTAATGAATTGCTTTAATAACATTAACCTGCACTGAAGTAACTTCAGGATACTACTAGTAAAATCAATGGATTTTCTCCACATAAAAACCATCTGAGCTGGCTGCATAGTTTTATTTAAAGAGGATCATGTGTGGAAAAGCCAGAGTAAATATCAATGTCATTCTCAAGAACCTTGTAGGCTGTGCAAACAGTTGGTATGAAAATAATGATCCTAGGAAAGAAAAGGATTATTTTTATTTAGAAATAGCATAAATCTAAGAGGCTGCAAATCAGTAATATTTCAGAAGTTAGAGAAGAAAATAAATATCTAGTTCCTATTTGTCATCTCAGAATGCAGGATAGCACTCTCTAAAACATTTTACTGAAGCAGTAGAGGACAGTGAGTAGCAAGACACTTGCTTTCATTGTGGGATGCCAAATTCAGAGTCCAGTCTGCATTTTAGACCTATGTCATCTACTTTAGAAAGACCCACCCACTAAGCTACTCTCCTGAGCCACAACTCTAGCTGCAGAGGCAAAACTGAAGGTTTCTTTTTCACGGCTGAAGTGCTAGACTACCTCTCCTCAGGAAACAGCACAGTAAATGGACTTGCTACTCCTGCAGGAAAGGACGATTGAGGATGGGAGATGTCAACTGCTACCTCTTCTTTTCCTCGTTACTAGGCCACCCACTGCCCTGGTCTAGTATAACCTGGCTAATTCCTGGTAAGTAGAAACAAACTTGGTTTCACAGAGACAGAAAAAGGAAGCAACAGACCTCTGTTCATGTGCTACCATTTGTAATTATCTGTTGCAGAAAACCGTTTACATGTCATTTTCCTGAGCTGATGCTGAGGTGAAATGTTCATGCTGAGGTGAAATATTCATGCTGAGGTGAAATGTTCTCTGTTGTGACCAGAAACTCCATTTTGAAACCTGGAAATCTTTCCAAAGTGTATCCATAACAAGATAAGGTATTATTAGACTGACAGCCTTTGGTGAAAAAAAAATGACGGGAAAAACTATGCAGCACTGATACTTATACGGAAAAAAAAAAAAACAATGAAAAAAGTGTGCTATTCTACTCTATAGGCTTTTGTGAAAGTTGATTATTATGTGACAAGAGATTTGAAGGGCTGAAACAGGACAATGTGAATGACCTGAGAATTGAAGAATATCTCTAATTATTGTATATTTGACTCCTCCCAGAGTTAGGATCAATGGGAACTTCCTCAGTAGAAAATGTCAGAATCAAAAGTAGAGCCAAATCAGGAAATATTTTGATTAGAAGCTTACAAAAATAAAGCTTGCTTCATCAATTCACCTGCTATAGATCATCAGTTATATTTCACTGACCATATTAGTTCTCAACTGCCTCTAATAAAATGCAGCATATGTTTGATTTGTGTTTGTAGAAATAAGAGTAGTTGCAAAAACCTTTGTGTTAGTCATTACACAAGTAGTAAAGGTCCAAGGGAATGCCCCCAGAATGTGAACTTTGATGACATACCAGAATTATTTACTAATTTAGCAAGTTAACATTTGCATAAAGCTCAGGTAGAGCTATTCCTATGAATAATGTTGCACAATAACATCAGACATCTCTACTAATCCTACAGAACATCAAAAGCAATGCTGGCTGCTATTCAACACTGGGTTCAGTGCCATGACAACAGATGGAATTCATGGCTGAGGAGTAAAAAACAGACTTCCATCCCCCTGTCACTCTTTGTAAGAATCCCTAAAGAGAAAATTATGCAAACGAGTCTAAAATGAATGTAGAACAGGAATGCCTGTGAAAGTGTGCTATCTGCATTTACACAAAACCATTTATTTGTGAAACAGAATGTAAATGGTAAAAGTAGATATGAAAACGTTATTTAAATTCTTGTGAAGGGCAAAGAGAAGGAGGAGGAAGAATGGACTGGATTTCTCTTCCTCAAAGTTCATGGGGAGCAGACTCAAATTCATAATATTATGTTCACAGGCAGATGACATAAGAATGATTTTTTATGTTGTTAAAATGAATGTTCCTGTGTTTTGTTAAGAGATCATTCTGAGACATTTGAATCTAAATATGTATGTTTTGCAGTAAAATTTTGTTTGGCAATATTGTGATATCTGTAGATTGAACATTTTGGACATAACTGTCCTGTAGTTAAGAAAACTATAAATGAAAACCTAAAAGTTAAAATTACTCATTGATTTACATCTTCAATTAATAAGACAACTGTTGAGATAATGGAAATTGCCAATGTAAAGGAAAAGAGATCTTGGGCTAACTTTTGTTGTTTTGTTTTGTTGTTTGAGTTGTTTGTTTTTGTTTTTTTTGTTGTGTTCTATTGTTTGGCATTTGGGTTTTTTGGGGGGGATTTTTTGGTCTAGTCAACATCCCACAGAGTTAAGGTGATGAGTCAGATGTGTCTACTGTTAAACTACTAAAGACCACTGTTTCTTCAAAAGACCAGGAAGTCATACTTACCCAGTTTTGAAGACCAGATAACCATACTTTCTAGTTCTCAAAAAGGTCAAGTAACAAAAGGTTCAATGTTGCAGGTAGAAATGAGAATTCTGGGAACTGAGATGAAAGTAATAGAAGAAACTGAGGTCTTAAGGCTGGATGTAACAACATATAGGTCAAAAGATAGCTTATACATTTGCTAAGATGTTTGCATGATCAGGTACTACATGTGGAGAAGAATATAGAATAGAAATGACAACTCTTTAAAGGTACTCTCTGGTTACCTATCTCTCTGCCTAATAGAAGCATAGTCTTCCATATATAGGTTTTCAGAATTGTCTTCACATTTTCCTCAGCAGTAAAAATGTGCTGTCCATCAGAACCATCTGTAGTACAGCACAGAAGCATGAGCAATTTTTTTCTGTAAGATGGTAGTCAGAACTAACCATATGGTCCTGCATTCATTTTATTTTGGAATGATTATTTAGTACCCTGGTGATTGGGTGCTGCAGGAAAAAAAGGAATGTTTTAACATTTCCTCGCCTAGCTATAAGGTCTGTAGCAAACTTGTAGTGGTTTGCTATTGCAAGAGTATCTAAGGGGCAAAAAGCCTGATTGAATATCTTGTGCCTGTATCCTTGATCTTTGAAGAAGTTTGACTCAAAGTCTTCTTGTTTTGTGGCTTTGGCTACATGTCACTGAAAATTTTCTTTATTTTTTTACATACAGTGAAAAGAAAGAGGCAGCCTATGATAATAGTTGCAAAACTGTTCATTCTATTTTTGGTTTGTTCTCAAATTTATTTGTAGTAGTTATGAGTGAAATACCACTGTAATATTTTTTTTTTTCTGAAATACCTGATGTTTTTGTCTGGTTCTTTGATCTGACCTATGGCAAGAAACAAGCACAGATGTGAAAGACTTCTCTGTACAAGCAGTATGAACAGATGCTCAGCTGTGCATAGTTGCATTCAAGAGCATTCAGTTGCAGATTTTAGACTTGAGGGGCATTTTGAAAATATGGTCAAGAGTATAAACTATGTGTCAGCCTTGTTTTGGATTCCCAGTTCATATAATACAAAAGCATTTATTTGGCCTTTAGTAAGACTACTCCTTCACCTGTTTTATGTAAAATGTAATGTATGATTAAATCAGCCTTGTTAAAACTGACCCTCAGCCAAGTTGAGACAGAAATTAATCATGATAGAGTAGTAGACAGAGTTGCATCTTTTTAAGGCTAAGAAGGAAGTTAATGTGCTCATTAAAAAAAGAAATTCACTAACAAAGTTAACATTCTCATAAAATAGAAAAATTCCTAATTTTGCGAAACACAATGGGGCATCCGATTTAGGAAGGGTCAGTGAGTTTCAGAGGTGCCTTTACTCCTTTCTAGAGTAAATACATTCTTTGGAAACCTACCTTTTGAGAAGAGGGTGGAAGGCAGCAAGACCTATTGAGATGACAATGAGATCAAAAAAAAAGGAGTGATTATTCAAATCCCTCAGAGAAATAAAAGCCTGAAGTAAGAAGAACTGAACCCAAAAAGGACCAGGCAGGGCGGGGAGCGGGCAAAGGGGAATGAGAAGCAGAAACTGAATGCAGAGGGCAAGGCCTGAATGGAAAGCAGTGAAAGAATTAGGAGTTGAAAGGAGAAGGAGGAGGGGAAAGCAGGGCTGAGGAAGAGAAGAAAGCTGTGAGAGGCACATCATGGTGAATGAAGTAGAGATGGAAATTTTATTCTTCTCAGCCTGTAGCAGCACTTTTGAATACTTTATACGATGGGTCTATTTTGCTAAAAGCACAGCTTAGTGATACTGCTTGTCCCGAAGTCAGATTTATCTAATTTTGCATTTTTACGTCTGTTGTCAGAGTGGGCCGCAGTGGTGAGTGGCAGGTGCTGTAAAGTTTCAGAAGGCCATGAGACAGCACATCCAGTCTTCTGCTTGGTTGCTTAGATACACTAATGAATTGTATTAGGAATTTCTCACCTCACGTTTGCACTCCCCTATGCTTCAAGTATTGTGTTTCAGAAAGTAACATGCAGACATACAAAAACAAATTTTTCTTTTTGGGAAGAGAACTACTTACAGCACAGATGCAGCCACAACAAGCATTAGATCAGATAGTTTTCCTCATAAAATCTCTAAAATTTTCTTTCTGCAACCTCTTTCTTAACTTCCCAATTAATTTAAACTTCAAACTCTTAAAAACATTTGTTGCACTTGTTAACTAAATAATAGTTAAATTTATCCTATCATAATTCTCTTCTGGTTTTGAGCATAATAGTCCAGTTGCAAGTGCAGTTTCCTTTTTAGTACTGGTGTGTAAAAAGATAGGAGTAAGTGTCATCTCAAAGCATGGGCTGTAGCTTTGAGAGAGTCAGCACACAGAAGCCTTGTGGACAGTTAACTCCTTTTGCGTCATTTAGCCTATTGCGTAATTTGGATCGGGCTGAGTCTCTTTTTGGCTGGCATTTGGGCTTTCTTAAAGATTTGGGAGAGTAGGACCTTCATAAGCCCTAGACATAATTGAATCTAACGTGTTGAGAAAGAAAAGAATGCAAAGCAGATGCCAAAGAAGATGAAAACAAGAACAAGAAAGAAGGTGAGGATGAGGTTGAGAACGAGGAAGAGGAAAAGAGAGAAGAGGAGGAGTTGGTTAATTGTTCCAATGAAGTTTGATTAGGAGAAGTTACATGAAAGATATGGATCATTTAGCAGTAAAGAAACTGTTTTGCAAATGCTTCAATGTTTATGTTTTATTCCATCCCATGAATTTAAAAAAAAATTATTTGAGAAATAAGAAAATGCACAAATCCTGCTGCGCTCTTATTTTTTCATTTGTGAAGAACCACCAGAGTTGTGATGCTGCACATTAACTAGTTAGACATAAATGTTAAATACATTGAGTAATATAACTGTGGAAATAATGAGGTAAAGTGAAATGTCTGTTTAAATAGTCTCTGGAAGAATAAAATAATTTAAGAATGGTGATACAATCTCTGATAGGAAGTTAATAAACAGTGGTTATTAAAAAAGAAGAATAACCAATTTACTTTAGGAAGAGCTAGAGAAATAAAATCTCCCGCTCAGAAAGTAACTCACAAAGTTGACTTAGCAAAATTTAATTTTAAATCTGAATAAAATATATTTTGCCATAGGCAAGAATACATTCTTGTGTTCTGTAAGTTTGGTTTGGGCTTTTTTTCCTCCACATTAGTTAAACTGCTGTACATTCAAATACTCTGAAGAAATACTAGGAAGCTTATGCCAGGTTTCTGCCTGTTTAGAGTGCTGAAAAGAATAGTGGATGGCTACACCTGCAGTTCTTCTGATTTCAGTTGTAGGAAAAGGCATCAGAAGGGAAAGTGTGATTCAAATCACATCAAAGATTGGCATCTGCAGCCTTTCTCCTCCTGTTAAAGGAGGTGACCTACTTATTAATAACATTTCCAAAGAAATTAATTACTTTCTATTCATTCCCTTTCGCTCCCCATACAAATGCTGTACTCCGTGTTCCTCTGTTTCTGTGTGTTCATGAACCCAGAAATGGAGAAATCTGACAGGGAGTCTAAACTCAGTATTAACCACTCTTTCTTAATAACTTACTTTGACATATGCTTTAGATGAAGCCGTTGCATTCAACAGAAACAAAAAAGGACATTATTCAGACATTTCAATATGTAATTTTTTTCTTTTTTTTTTTTTCCCCAGCAGCATGTCTTTGTTGTTTATTTCCTATTGATGGTAGACTTTAATAGATGAGTAACGAATACTCGCCTCCAAAGAAAAATTCTCATAAGTAGAATTCCTCATGACAAGATCATTGCATTCTGAAGACTTCACTGACACTGCATGCCAGGTATAAGACTGCTGAGCGGACACTGCAGTGGCAGCAGCTACCCTTGAGAGCATCTATTAATTGAATCTCACGAATCCCTGGAGGCTTGATGAGTCCCACACAATAAGGTCCCTTCTGTTTCTTATGGCTAAAAGACGTATACAAAATACTTCAATAATCTACTTGGTTGATTTAACATTTAGGCTCTCTCCTTAGCTAGAGAGCAGTTTAAATGATCCAACTTAGAGACATTCAGTAAAGATGTTATGACTCAGAGATTACACACCCCATATTTAGCATTTGACCAAGCACTGGCTGAGTGGCAGTAGTTGCCTACATACACACCCTGGAATAACAGCAAAATGAAGCTTGAGTTTGACTAGGCCACAGTGAAAAAGATGCAATCTAAGTTGAAACACCTAATGCTTGCCTCAGGATCAGAGCACACATCCTCACCAATACAACTGCTTGACTGATGAGTGAAGACCTGTGTGGCTGATGCAACCTCAAGGTACATCCAAACCCTCAGAGTGGCTTCAGTGGTCCTTCAGCCCATACTCGGTTCTTGGAAGGAGTCCTTTGTGACTTCAGAGGATGCAAAGCTGATATCCTACTCAGGCCACTGAAGGGTAGGTATGGGACTCTAAAGATATAGTTCCTGTTCAGCCTGCCCCTCCTTTTGCTGCCACAGCAAAGAAGGAGAACATCGTGGTCTATAGACTTGGACTGAAAGCAACACACACAAAACAGGGATCTCACTCTCCAGTTGAGCCAGACAGTTGCATGTAATTTGCAGAAACCTAATATTGTGCAACAATTTCTATCATGTGATGGCATAAACTTACCTGCTTACTAACACCTGATTCTAAAGTCTTTGGTAAATCAGTTTTACTACTTGAGAAGATACACTTAAGTTCCAGCATTCGGAAAGAAGTGCTTAAGCTTTGTGTGGAGTTGTTAAGAGACTTGACTCAAAACATATGGTTAAGAACTGAAAAGTAAGAAAATATTTATCTAAACAGTGAAATTTACAAACCTAAAATGAAGACATCTGAAGACAATCAAGATTGGGGAGAGAAAAAAATTGAAGCAAGATTTAGACAGGCATACAGAGAGAAAGGATGTATGAGAAAGAAGAACTCTGGAGGAATGAAGAACTATTTTCATCCCCATTATATAAGGTATACAGCTACTTGTGACAAAATGTAAATATTTCTATTTAAATAATACACTCCTGGTAGGGCAATGATGTAAATAAGGCATATAGCAAGTAATACAGTCTGTCTTTCCTGTGTGACTTTCATAAAATCCATATTCAGCAAGTCTTGCTTTCTAGCAAACAACGGGACATTCAGCTTATATGTGAGGGAAGAGGGCATTCCTGTGAAAAGAAAGGGCACAGAATGGGAAAGAGAAGCAACACTGGCACAAAAGAGTCAAAGAATGCCAATTCAGAAGGCGGGTGTGAAAGTAAAATCTGCTTCCATGCCTGCTACAGCATATATTACACAACTGGCACTTACTTGGCAAATCATCCACACAGGCACTGAGCTTGGCAGCTTCACAGGGATAACCTCTATGTGAGGAAGGACTGTTCTTCAACAATATCTCTAAAATGTTTGGCACCAAAGTACTTTTTTTTAAAGAAAGAAAGTATTTCTTCCACTTCGTATTTCAGTTGAAAACCAGCATTTTCTTCTGGCTGCAAAGGAGACATCCTGTCCGTGACTTTTGGTATATTCTTCATATGGTGTTCCAGATTATTTGGTATTGTGTACAAATGCCATTGCGCAACCATCGCATTTTGTGGATGTTCCCATGTGAGAGAGCAATGAGTGCATTCAAAGACTTGCTCAAGTTAAATGATCTCCTTGTTAATTATTTGAGGAATTATGATACAGTGCTTGAGGCTGCAGTGCCCTGGTAGAAAGTCCATAGATGGAAAAATGAAAACCATTTGAAATACTTGTGAAATTGAAATGTGTTTTTTTTCCACTGACATTCTATCTTACACAGAGTAGTGAAAGGAAGATTTGGGATGTTAGTAAGAGGAATAGCCTTTTATTATTTTAATTAAGTAAATCTGTTCACTTCAATGGTTTGCTGCAGGTTATATACTTACACTACATACTCATATAGAAACTCAGTGCCCAATTCTAAAAACATGTGAGTAAATGCTATTAATTTGTGTGAGAAAACTTAGAAATGTTCAAGGCATCACAGGATATACCTTTTGGATGGTTAAAGAGGTATGGGATCACATTAATCCTAGAACGAGATTGGGTAAACATTTCTAACATTCCAAAGATGAAAAATCAGTCTTCTGGATAGGAAGCTAAGACTCTCAAAGAAAGTTTGGGTTAATTTTGAATATGGTTGGAATTATGAGTACTAGAAAGAAACAAATGTGTTAGTCTTCCAATTTGCAAAAAAACATGAAAGTGAACAGAGGCAAAGATATTTATGACAATGCAGGTGAAATTAATTCCTATAGACTTGATATTGATTTGCATTTGGTCTTTAAGGAATAACTGAAACTTTTCAGTGAAGTTAAATAGTAGGATATCTTCTTGCTGTGCACAACAAATTCACACTCTTTGAATGAGGAGAATGAAAGTCACACATAAATACATAGGCATTGTAAGCAATTTACTCTCTATTCAGTACCTCCCACAGAAAACCTGTTTAGGCAGAACATGGACATTACTTTTAAATAATGTAGGTGTAAATGCTCTTATGAATTTTAGAGAATATAATCATTCTGAGAATTATTCTTGCTAGGAAAGACTGCATCAGTGAACTAGTAGATCTTTATAGGTAAACATTTTAAGAAGCCTTCTAAATAGTGTTTTGTCCATATGCATCCCCATACTTACTACCAGATGGCATAAAATGGCATCACATGTTGACTACTCTCTTTTTCTCTTTCATTTCTGCTGTCATTCCTTTTGATGAATAGAGGGTCACAGCCAAAATCACACATACATGAAAAATGTCTGAGGCCCAGATAAGGAAACAAGATTCATTTTATGTTTGAACTTGACCATTTAAATGATGGTGGGAAGGGACAGGAACTAGGCCTGATCAGATGGGATCTGCAGCTGACATGCATCACCTTCCTGACCTGTAATGGACAGACATTTGGTCTGGACAGGACCTTTACCTTGGCTCTTGCTGTGTGTCCGTACTCTGAGGTTGCAATATGCCCTTTGTTGGGTGCTGGCACTCCCAGACTGTTTATATCAGCCTTGAATGTTCATCACAACTATATTGGGTACAGATTTCCTGAGGGAATTCACAGAACATCAATTCCATTGTCTTCAAAAAGAACATCTCACTTCAGACGATCATGGATCATGTAGGTGAAAGCATTTTTTTAGAGGATGGGCAACAGCTTAGAGAAAATGAGCCAAAAGGCCAAAATGAAGGAAATCTTAAACTCTGGGTATTTCCGGGTGAACATTTTCTTCATAGTTGTTGTAGAGGTGTTTAGCACCTCTTCCTCAATTTATCTGCCTTGGAACTGAGATCACAGGGAGGTACAAGATCTTCTCATTTAAGTGATCTGTCCTTCCACTGCCAGATAATGCCATGGAGTCAATAGCAGGGAATTGCAAATTGCCCTTCCCGCCCAGCATAGAATAAGCCCTGCTTGTATCTCAAATCTAGGGGTGTCTGCTCCTGTGTTCTAGTGCAAATACTGCTTGCTGGGTAAATCAAAGAGCTTTGTCTCTCATAGCTATGTTGCTGGGGCTTGAAAGTCTTGCATGAAGGTCTTAAAGTAGAAGGTTTCTCTCCTCTACCCAAAATAACCACATTCAGCTTTTTGCATTGCAACTGAGATGATTGCTAACAGCCTAACAGTCACAGCAAACAAAATATGATCACATGAAATTCAGCAAAGATTTTTGATGAAAAGACATCTCCAAGTAACTGTAGATCTGTGAACACAAGTGTTATTTAAGGTTCCTGGACTTCATTTGTAGTAATTTCTGTGTCTTATCACTGTGGTTTCTGAATAGCTCACAAAACTGCCATGAGCAAAGCAAAGAATGATCCCAGTTGCGTGAGGAAGAAGAGAAGGCTGAGAGAAGTGTCAGTCACACAAAGCATTCACAGAACAGCCAAGATCACAATCCATGCTTCCTCCCCTTTATGAGTTCCCCATCCTTCCTTCCTTTCACTAGACTGTTGGCCAAATAAATATGTGCCTTCTCTCCAAAGGTCTTTTGCCTGGTTTTATCATCATGATCGAGCTAATTGGGAGCAGGAGGGTAAATGAGGCATAGCTGATGTATATGGCATAATGCCCAGCTGATGGTACTATTAAGCTGACTCCGGAAAAGTTAGGAAACCATAGCCTGGCACTGAATAATAGCCCTGTTACAACTCAAGTGTGGGGCAGAGAGAGATTTCCCTGCAGCTGGCACCTTGTCCACAAGTGGTGTACAAGAGAAAGTAATGAATGACTTGACTCTTTATGTTTTCTAGGTTCATTTCATCACAGTTCATCAGGCACCCCTGAGTCTGACTCCGTGTAGGAAACAACAATCATTTCCCTAAAGAGAAATGACTGACAGATGAAGAATAAACTGGAGTTATAATCTCCTGTTTCATGGGTTAGGTTGGCAATTTAATGGACTGTGCTTATTAACTGATTTAAGTTCCCAATCACTTATATGAATAACTGTAAGTTAAACTTTGCTTGTGATGAGGATAAAAGCTAACAGCTAACATCTTAAAAAAGGTATGTTGGAAATAAATTAACCTTTCATTTCAGAATGATTTTGCTCCATCAAGACAAGGTACCTGGCATCTTGCTCAGCACTTTTTCCATTAAAAGCCCATGTTTACCCAAAGGGGAGCATCTGTTAAGATCTCTGCTGCCACATGGAAGCCTTTTCCCATATGTACTACATACAAAATGAAATGAGGACATAAATTTTTTCAACACAAATGAAATGTGTTTGTTGA
The DNA here is from genome assembly GCA_013396755.1 of Sclerurus mexicanus. Lineage (NCBI taxonomy): Eukaryota > Metazoa > Chordata > Aves > Passeriformes > Furnariidae > Sclerurus > Sclerurus mexicanus. Next base: position 26,427 of record VWZF01002111.1, read on the forward strand.
CTGAAAGAGAAAAACAGCTATGTAAATGCCGAACTCTGCCTGGTAAATTTGCATGAAACTTGCCTTTATCCCCATCTATGGTCTGATCTTCTCCAAATATGCTAATCTGCTCTGAATACCTGACTTCGGAGGGACAAGGCTGAGCTTCTTGGATGAGACACTTAAATCACCAAAGATTTTTTGAGGCTTCAGAGCTATTAGTGCCTATATTACAGCTTGATTGGAGATGGTGGTGATTTACAGGAAGTTTGTGGATACTTAAAGGCTGCAAAGAGTGGTAGCCATTAACAAACAATTATTTACTATTGATTAACATATTATTATGGGGGTAAATAAACAAGGCAACAATTTATTCTTTCAATGGATTTGCCTTTCCTGGGAATTTTCTTTAAGGTTGGCTGCTCTTCTAAAAGGTTTAGGAACATTCAGACAGGAACTCATAGCTAAAATACTAGCCTCCTTTTGTAAGGGCTTGTATTTTAATTACCACAGTGTTTCCTTCTGGTTTTTTTTCCTTCCGGTTTTTTTTCCTTCCATGGTAGAAATGTAATAGGTTTTCATGTACTCACAACAGAAGCTATTGCAATGTTTATTTGGATGGAGTAACTCTCTGGTAAGATGTTGTTCTTTAATGCTGATCTGCACGTATCTTCCTTTTTCCCTCACCGCAAGAAGCTGCAGCCAATAGGGACTTAGGAGTGGAGGCTGAGAACTGAGTCATGGCTCCTCTGCTCTACTGTTGGTTGTGTGCCACACCCAAACTACATTCTGATTTCAGAGCTGTATATAGGGAACTTCCAGATTAAGTACAGAACTGGTTTTACAAGGTTATTTTGTTGTCATAAGAGTACAGGAGATATGAAGGATGGAGGGCCAGAAGGCAGAAAAATGGCACAGACAGATGCAAGGTTCTTGGGGTTCATAAGAGTCATAACCAGGAAAATACCCCTGTGACCCTGCACCACTCCAATCACTGTAGTGAATAGCATTAATCCATGTGTAGAACTCTAGGAAGAATTATAGCTCCATGGGCACTCCCAACATCATAATATTTTTCTATTCCAGGGCTTTTTTAGGGGTTTCCTCTCCCTTAGTCCCTTCCAGCAGCTGCTGCTGTTGTTGTGGATTTGCAGCTGCTGTTTCTGTGTGGGCTTTGCTGCCATATGGCACCATAATTCTTGCCTACTCACCACAGCTCTTCCCATTCTCCTAATATCCACAGTGTTATTGAATAGTACATCACTTTGTTCTTTGAAGAGAACATTATGTGTTTTGGCTATTAATCATGAATCCAATAGTTTTATTCCACAGACCTGAAGGCTTAACTAAAGTGATGCCTATTTTTTTGTTGTCATTCATCACTCATTTTCTGCAGCAGATGGGAAATTTTCCTCTGTACATCCACCCTTACCTGGTCTGCAATGCTCTTATCCATCGGCAAAAAGATGTCATCGAATGTGCAATCTTTGAAAAGTATAGTTTTCAGTAAAGTATACTCCAGAGAAATATCAGAGATGATTCATTTAAATGGGCTGGGAATGTTCGTTCAACAGGGTATGCCATGAAATCAAACAAGCTGGAGGTCGCCTGGGCTCATCTTTCAGAGTCTATCTGTTTAAAGCCTGTAATGTTGGGCTGCTGTAGACAGGTGGATGGGTTTATGTGTCTCTGGGCTTTTGAGCTTTTCTCTAGTACCACAGCAACCAGAGCAGAAGTCAACCAGAAATGAGAATGAAAGCAAAGGAAATTTAATTTTTTTTCTCTCATTGTCCTACTTTTTTGTTATGGTCCCTCTCCATGTTTGTTGTATGTACACAAATAGCTATGAGCTGTAGTGACCTCCCATTTCACCTGCAAATACCCTCAATTAACAACACAACTGGATCAGACACATGGACACATGCTTTTGCCTGTCAATGGCAAGCAGCACTTTTCTTGACCTGTTATACACTTATGCTCTTTTTCAGAACAAGGGAGAATGTATTGTGTAGATATAATGCTATCCATTAGAAAAATGTAGCTCATTATTGTACTACAAAATTTTTTGGACTCATATGGTCACATACTCTATTCACTAGGCAGCCAAAGCACTATTAAACCAAGAATAAACTGACTGAAGGGCATAGGATTGAACAGTTAAACTGTTATATCCAGAGTTAAAAGGTCTCAGTTGATAGCATCTTTGCTTTTTAGCTTTGTTGCAATGTGAAATGCCTCACACAGAAAACCAGGATGGCATATGAATAATAAATATTGCTGAGTAACAGCTGGAGTTTCTCAGAGTGCCTGTGTTCCTCTCTGTGAAATGCTTCCCTGTATAATTTACTAGGTGTCTCTCATTAAAGCGGAGACAGTATATACAATTACAAATGATACCTCTGAACAGAAAGGGTCACTGTGTTGCCTGGAAACTGGTAGTCTATCTTAAACCGAGCACCTCTGTTGCAGCCCCATGTTAATTTGTGCTGCTTTTGGACAGAAGCAGCTATGAGAATTCAACTAAAGAGCAAGGTGCTTGTTGTCAGAAGGAACCCTGCCATGGCAGTGAGGACCTCCTTGCTTCACTTCCAGGGTCCCCTGGACAGGGTAAATGCCATTTTACTGCACACCATGAAGCTAGTGTGGGGGTAAATCCCAAAGTCTCTCTATGTGGGAGCCAAGGAACAGCCATACATGCTCCTGATCCATTCTAGATGGAACATGTCTGTTGTGACTCCTCTCTGAATTCTGTTCCCTTCAACACAGGCATAGAAGCAGATTCAAGCTCTGAGCAAGCGGCAGGGGTTTAGCCTGAGGATAACTTTTGTGCATGTATTAATGTACTTGTTTCTTTGGTTCAGTGCTGGAGGAACGTTATGAACTTTTTCCCATAATATAATGTCACAATTAGTTGTGAGAGCCACTGAGCCTATTACAAGGGATATTTCATGCAATCACGTTTGCTGAAAAATTTTTCATGCTTGCAAGAACAAGAATATATACCCAATTATTTTTAGAGTGGCAATTTTCTCCATGTGGATTTAATTAAAAATTATTAAAGAGAAAGTAGAATGACTCTTTTTTGTTTTGTTTTGTTTGCTTTCTTTTTTACAAGCCAAATTTCAGGAACTGAATTGTATAAATGTTGCTGCCTGGTAGCCTTTAAAATGATAATAATAATAACAACAGTAAAACCTTTTTCTCAAAAGGCCAGGAAAGCACTTGATGTAAATAGACTCAGCTCCATGGAAGCACATGGATTTTTGCCAGTTGATACCAATTTAGAATCTGTCCTGACCTTTCATTTGGGGATATAAAGTACGCTGATGGCAACAGCAAATTTTGAAAATGACAAAGGTCTTTTAAGGCACATTTTAAAGAATAATTTAATCTTAAAAAGAAGAAAATTCAGTGGCAGAAAACCTACAGTGAGTGGAGTTCTTGGGGAGGGAGCTGGGTGGGTAACACAGTGAATTGTATTTTCTTGAAGGCCATGACTCACTCTGAATTATATTGAATTCAACCTCAGTATGTAAGAAAAGTTGATTAATTTTGATGGACTTGTTCACAGTTTAAGGTGCTTATTCAATGACACTTAAGTTTTCAGAATTAGATCTTGTGATAAATAGAAATAAAATACTTTTTGTGAAAGACAGATGAAACAGGGTAGCATCTTTCCAGACTAATGACCTACCTCAGCCCTTAAGCACTGATCGTCCTAGGTATATCATTGAAGGAAGGCTTGAAAAAAACCTTGTTGACACTCAGTGTACACTCATGTTGATGTGACAGGTAACTATTTTCCACCCTGAATCTCAGTTCCTCTTTGTAGTTGTATCCTCTTTGTATCATATGCTGCCAGTTATTCTTGGAAACAGGAAACCCTGAATCCAGGTTTTCTTTGTCTGAAGAAGATTTTATTTCATTCAGACCCTATTGAAGTGTGACCAGGCCCCCAGTTCCAGTGGTGTCCTGGATAACAGTGTACTTGGCTGCCTTGAAGTGGCATGGTGCAAAGGGTGGTGCAATGTGTAGAAGGCAATGGAAGCCAGTGGTCTCCTCTGAGCAAAGAAACGGAACCCTTCCGCCTTTGGACATACCTCTCCTGCTCCCTTCTGCAGTTGGCAGATGCCCAAGTGGAAGTGCATCTGTGCCTGAATTACATGCCTCAATTGGGTTCATTGTCCATTAAAAAGGGGAAGGGAACACACTCTCTATCCAAACATTATATTAATCTTCATATTGCTGTATTTGAGAGGAATTTAGCATGGGAAAGAGCTTTATATTCTCTGTATGATGTCTCTTCACTTACCTGAGACTGCACAGCTGGAGAGGGGTAGTCATCTGTAAGTCTTATTTTGCTAATCACACAGAGTAAGGAAGTAAGAATACTTCTGGTACATGTCTAGTGGTCAACTATTTTCTGATTCCTAGCATAACATATAAGTTATTAAGGACAGTGTCTGAATCTAATAATGTGATGCACAAATTAGTTCTCAAGCTATAAATGCAAAATCTGCAAAATGGTGTTTGATGGGAGGAGCAAAAGGAAAAAAACATAAGATAGATTATGGAAAAAGTCTATCCTAGCAGCTATGACATGAATTGCAGAGTGAGTAATTTCAGAATGAATTAGAATATTCTGTATTTTAGATAAATGATGGAATAATAACTATAGGGGGTTTGGACTTAAAGGTGAATTGAAATCTCTGGAGTTTGTTTTGTAGAGATGTGCTAGAAATAAGACTGGGGTGAGGTTGAATATAAAGAAACCAAATAAATCAAGTTGCTGAGGGATTTTTAAAGGGGAAGATATCTTACAGTATTTAGATAGACTGCACCAAGTGAGCAGCATTAGTTGGAGAACCATACATTGGAATATAAGGGGGGTGCATTACTCTATCCATACATACTACGTTAACTTATCAGTACGTACTTCATTATCTTATCTTACCTTTTCTAACTATAGTAAATAATATGGTGCATTAAATTAATCAATCATGGTAGTGAAGCTAAGGTATTGGAGTAGAGCAGTGTATTTATTACAAACCAAGCAACACAGAGTTAAAAAAATAAAAAGTACAAGGAACAAAGAATCAATGTAGTGCTTCATAAACAACCATTGATTTAACTGGCTCCACCTCAACTCTGCTCCAGAATAAAAAAAGGAACAAAAACCACACACACAAAAAAATAATCAGGTCTTTGCATATGTAGGCATGAATATAATTTAACAAAGCAGGCTGAATCATGAATTTAATTACACAGCAAGTGCAAATAAAATGTTTGTAATGCTGTTACGGAAACGTGACTATGATAAACTTATTCACATTACATTCTGTTTCTAATTCAATTTCCATGCACAAGTCCAAAATGCTAAGTCTAGTTCTGCCACTACAGATATAAAAAACCAGTATAAAGGAAGATATGTTTCATAGGTCTTTCAATAGCTGGATTATTAAAAAGCTATGTTTTCTTTCCTAATAACTGTTATACTTACAATTAAACAAATCAAAGCACAGTTTTATGGCCAATCTTTAGGTCCATGAATAATATATTGTGCACTAAAAAACATGTGGAGCATCCGCCATAAAATTGTACATGAAAACTCATGCTGAAAATGAAAGAGGAATTAAGTTGAAGAGAATGTTAGTGGCATCGAGTAAATTCTATGGGAAAGGAAAATTTGCTCCCTGCCTGAATCCTCTGCTTCTCATCATTATCACAGAAGTTTTACTATACCGTCACTTCACAGCCACAATCTTGCTACTAATTAAAATGGTAATAACTTCTTAAAATGGGTCTATGTATTTGTTTTTTGGTTCTGTGCACTATATGAACTGCAATCCCTGTTGCTGTCAGTCTTGGATTTTTGTTACAAGGTGGTGAAATGTCTATGCTGTAATGGTCTGATTAGTTTTTAAATGGGCAGTTTTGGGATCAGTTGTCCACATAAAATTTTCATACAATATCCATTTTTTTTGCAAAAAAGTACCAATTTTAAGTTCATGTGCCTTCCCTCCCCCCTACCCCCCCCCAGCTAAATTTCAAAGCTGAGAATAAGGGTCAACAGTTGGATATACAGCCAAGCAATCTCCTGCTGGGAAGGGGATAGCAGGGCATCCCTGGCAAATAGCCATGCACTTATTTTTACCCACTGTTTGTATGTGAGGTAAGTGTGGAAGAAAGGGCTGGAGACAAACTATGTACACATGGGAATTAGCTGATGTTGGCAAGCCCTTTCCCTGAGATAAGTTGTCTAATGGTATGCTGGTCATACCATCACAGAAACCCATCCAGAGTCTTGATGTTGGGGAGGTTGGTAAAACAACTTAATAGCTTTGTAAAGCTGAGGACTTCATTTGCCAGTTTACTTTATTGACTTTTGATTTTTGTTCTACAGGATATACAGTTGTCTAAAGAAAAGTTCTGATTCCTTGGCAATGATGTGTGCACTGCTGATGGGTAGGTCTCTGTGCTGTACATACTTTTGATGCCAATATAAAGCTTCTGACACTACAGTAGCAGAAGTATTATGCCAAGTATAATCTATAATCTGGCTTGCAGGAAATAAAAACACATTTAAAATGCTTCCTTAGGACTTGAACTTCTTGATATCATAGCCTGAACAACCTAGTAACTTACCCAGTGGGAGAGCACTAAATGGTCAATTTCTGCACCAGAAAAAGAAAAACAAAAGAAAACACCAGGGCTTTTATTTTTGTTTGATATTTGGCAATAGAAACTCTTCTGGGCAAGTAAACATGATGGATATTGTGTATTGAAAGTAATTTTTATCACTTAACCAACCAGGAAACAAGAGTAAGATCATGATTTGGAGCACATCCTCGTGAAAGCTGACATCAAGGTTAGCCTTTGACTAAGGCAGGAATAAATGTAGGCCAGAGTTACTATTCCTTGAAAAGGAAGGAAAATGTAAACTGAAACCCTGTATGCCTGTTTCATTTCAGCAGTGATACCAAGACAAGAAATAGTCACTGTAGCATGCAAAATGTGTCGTCGCTCCTCTTTTTTGTGCACACATTTGCTTTAGTAGGTGTATGTTGATTATAGGTGGAACATAATATATATATAAAAAAAAAAATTTCTTCGGATTCCTGCAGCCATTTAGTTTCTCTTTGGGTAAATTAAGCTGCTGTACACTCACCTCCTTAGCATGTGCACTGCTGAGCTTGTTACCTGTCTCCAATGCAATCTGTTTGGATCTTTTTTCTTCTTCTCATTATAAAAGAAACACAAAATGAACCTAAGCAACTAATAGGTAAAAAGAATTTTTAATATAAACCTTATCTCACAGTTAGTGCAAAGGAAGTGAAATAAATAAAAGTGGAGTTCAGGTTTTCTGCAAACTAAGGTTTTAAAAACACTAAATATTAAAAACCAAATACTTAAGGAATTTGTTAACCAGGCCTAATTTGTGTATTTAAAATTCATCAGTTATATGTGTGTTTCATCATTCCACAATGATTAAAGGTGAACTACAGCTGGAGACAAAGATCTCAGAAACAGGTGAATTGATGGATTAATATAAATTAAAAAAAAAAAACTAACCAAAACAACAACAAAAAAACAAGGTTCAAGACTCTTTCTTTAAATTATTTGAACTTTTTAGAAGGATGAACATTCATCATGACTGTTTCAGGATTCATGTTAATACATATTTGATGAGATTTGAAAGAACTCTGACTCAGAAATTCTCTTTTATTTAGGCTTTTCAAAATACTAAAGTGGAATCAACCTTGGATTTAAAGGAATATTAGCTCTCTCCTCACATATTCTGTCTAGTCTTGTGAGAGCTGCCCATTGTACCCAAATACAACAGTTTCTTTAGCAGTGCTGAATCTTAGACACTAAAGACAGCCTCTCCTCAATGGGGGTTACTACAAGGGGAAAAAGAAATTTTCAGTGCGTCAGAGAAGGGACAATCTAATCCTCTTTGCTAGTACATCTGCTCTGGCAGTTTTGGTCTACAAATCAAAAGGCATCCCATTAATTAAAGTTCCTTTTTCTTTCATTTTTATTCAGCTCAAGAAATGTGACCAGTATTCAAAAAAAAAAAAAGGTTTCAGCCCACTTTAGTCACAAATATCCGTACAGAAGTGTACACACTTTGTCTGGTTTCCGCTTTTTTCTTTCCTTTTCTTTCTCCTTCCTTCCTCTTTCTTTCTTTCTTTCTTTCTTTCTTTCTTTCTTTCTTTCTTTCTTTCTTTCTTTCTTTCTTTCTTTCTTTCTTTCTTTCTTTCTTTCTTTCTTTCTTTCTTTCTTTCTTTCTTTCTTTCTTTCTTTCTTTCTTTCTTTCTTTCTTTCTTCCTCTTTATCTCTTCTCCTCTCTACCCCTCTTTCTTTCTCCTTTTATATAGAGAACCTTCTCCTTTGGCAAAGTGCAGTACATTCAGAGAGTCTTACAAAACAAAGCTTTCAGTTCTTGGTCAACAACAAACTCATCTTTGTTCATGCAGCTCTATTAAGGAGAGAAGGCCAATTTTATGCAGGTTTCTATGGTCTGCAGCACAAAGGCTATCTGCATGCAAGTTATCTGGCAGCCACACAGCAGACTATGAGATCATCTATTTTAGCAATCGCCAGCTGCAATGAGGAACTGTAAAAAAATTATAAACTGGTTTATATAGTGCCTTTCCCCACCCCTTCCCCCCAAACAGGCAACACTACATATTTTTGTATTGTTTTGTGGACAGATAACAAGTGCAGCTCATGGGACGTCTTCACATCTAGATCTCAGGGTCTGGTTTGCATTTTCCCCATATGTCTAGGTCTGTTTTCATTGGACATAATGTCATTTATCTTAAGCAGGAAGTGATGCTCGACTGCGTTATCCCTGGGGTTTTAACTGTTGTCTAAGGAATTCTGGCCTTTTATTTGATGGACTTTTACTGTGCTTTTGCAACCATCCACTATTATTCCACAGTGGGTGGCCAGCTATTTAACACTTGCCAGTTGCATCATACACTGCCCATAAAGACCATGTACTGTAATTTCACAGCATGAAGAAAATGAGAATATTTCAGAATTTTTTCTCATAGAAGAGGAAGATGTTTTTAGAAGGGAACTTGAAAGCAATTGGAAGGGCTTTTATTACAGAAAAATGAGCTCTCCAAGGCAGGATGCATAACCTGATCTAAAACACAGTGGAAAGATTCCCTTTCAATCCAACTGGATTTGAACTGAAGCTGTGCTGCAGATGGACTTACACCAATGAAGGGTCTGGGCTGCATTAAGACAGAGTTCAGTTCGGTGGGTTTCCTTGATTATTAGCACAGGTAAGGGAGAAATGAGTCTCTAAGTAATGAAAGAGTCAACTAGAAAATGCTTTCCTGAATGACAAGTTTTTCTGCTTCACACAGTGTCCACCTTATGAGCAGGTGAGCAAAACACTATATAAGGTGGCATAGTGGGAAATTATATTATGTCAACCCGTGCACACTTTGAACTTGGTTTTATTGTGCAGTGACTGCCAGGAAGACAGTATCTTATTGAAAGAGAATGTCTCAAGGTTGTTTCTCCATGTAGTTCAATTAGCTCTTCCTAAATTTGAAGCTAAGCATACCTTCTTTGTGTCAGAAGTAGTCTCCTGAATTTATCAATGCAATTCTAAAATGGTCAAACCACCAGGTTTAGAATATGTTTTCTGAAAACAAAATTCCCTGTAATTTCTGAACAGCACAGCTTTTTCAAACTAAAATTACCTAAAAATCATAGTAAAGGATGGAAAAAACAGGGCAGTAGTCATGCTTGATAGGGTATGTGAGATATATTTACCTGAAGAGCAAAACCAATACAATATCTTCCCTTTCAAGCCTGTTTGAGTGAGAACTTTATTACACAGGAATATAAAAGATTCATAAGCTTTTGTTATCTAGCACCAGCAATCTGGAAACAATTAAATTCCGTAAATAGAGAATACTGTGTACTTTTCATTAAAGCAGGATATCCAGTTGCAGCTAGAAACTGGAACCACTAGAAAGCTCACCATGTTAATGAAAACAAAGTCTTTACATCCAACATATTCTGACCTAACTAGTGTAATCCTGCAATAACACCAGTCATTCTTTACATATGCCTTTTGGATCACTGCATCCTTCCTCAGGTACAGAGCAATACATTTAGAACAAATGAATACATCATATTTACGGAATCACATTGCAGCAGAGAAGCTGAAATGCTACAAAAGGCAACATTTACTGCTGTAAACAGGACACTGTCTTCTTTCTGCCTCTCCAGATGAACTCCAGGCTTTGCCATAGGTGATAAACTTGTAGATGCCCTAAGTATTAAAAATATGTTATTACTTTGTATTATTAGCAATACTACATTTTTAGTTCATGTTAACATTACTGTTTACTAGCCTCAGCCCACAGCAGCAGATGTTGCATAAATCCTTGAGAGAACTCTGTGTGTATTTGAGAAGACAGGTTCTCACATTGCTTTTAACATTTCTTATAAAAGACAAAAATAAGCCTTGCTTAGTTCCCAAATATGAAAGAGAATTCATGCCTTCAGTAACACCTTTGTGAGTGGGTGCGAAGTGAGCTATATTTCAAATGAATTATTTAGCCACCCACACACAGTTATAGGTGGATGATTAACCCATTATTGTGTCCTTTTTTAGAACATTCTTCACAATTTGTAGTTTTAACACATACACGTGTATGCATGCATGCACACGAAGAGACATAGCTACTCAAAAACATGGGTAGTCTAACATAGGTAGAAGAAATAAAGGAATGAAAAGAATCACAGGCTTTCAGTAAACATTCCCTTCAGAAGAATATTAAAATACATGCCTGTGTTTAAGAATATTTGTAATAATATTTCAGAGTATTGAAAAATCTATACCTATTTCTTAGGATAAGAAAGCAAGATTTTAAGCAAATGCATTCAAGTATCTACCCAATGAGCTGCTGTGGGATTGTTGGAGGAATTTCTGGGTGAAATTCTTTTTAGGCTGTGAATCCAAAACCTCTCATGAGCTAAATTTACATATTCGTAAGCTCCAAGGTCCCATGATTTTGTTTGCTAATGGTGAGCTACTACAGCTTAATCATCTGCCACATGCCAGGTAGGCCTTCATAACAGGCTACATGCAAGCTACTGGGATGTCAGAAAAATTTTTCTGTACTTAACCTGCAAAAGAAGAGCCACCTAAGCCTCATTTGCAGAGCTTAGCAGGTTAAGTATAGCTGTTATTGCTGCTCAGCTGAAATGAAATAACTATTATGCTATAGTAATAATGAGGCTTCAATGGGAATTATGTTTCTAAGTGCTTATGTCTTTTTGAAAATGGGACTTCAACAGCCTAAGTAATTTAGGCACTTCTGAAGATTTCACCTGAAGCAGTGATAATACCTTCCAGCTTTACAGGAATCAATCTGTCCTGGGTTTTACATTGCGCTGAAGGGTGCACTTTGCTATTGGAGTGAAGACTTTGCTATACACAGTGAAGACCTCATGGTAATTAATCCCTTATCCTTTTTTGCAACGTAGTATCTGGGAATGGAGGCAACATTTTTCAGATAGGAGGAGGACTTCATTTCCTCAGTCGTTCTTGCATAATATGTGCAATTCCACAGCTAGACAAGAAAACAGGCACAAAAATCAGGACGTTTGATATTTCTAACCCAGTGTCTGGAGCCCAGAGGCGAGTGCAATTTGTCTTTTCTCCTGATCACAGACATTTTTCAATTCACAGAAAAGGATTATATCTTACTCTTGCAAGTAAGTTGTTCTCTGCTAAAGAGAAAGATACTATCTGGATATCTAGATAGTTCTGTGCCTCTTTTAAGTTACATTCAAATAAATGCAAACTTTGAAACTACTGGTCATAACTGAACTTCTATACAGCTGCTCTAAGAATGTAGAAAGCCAAGATCTGACTTCCCATAAAGGGAAAGGCACCTCCAAGCTGATTGTGTGAGGTCTGATCCTGCTGAGGTCTGAAACAATCTGTTACGTTAGTCTTTAACAATCTATTATCCCTTGGGTGATAGGAATTGATATATTATGGTGATGCTAGGAGAGAAAAAGGAATGAAAGTAGTGTGTCCAAATGAAATCTTAATTTAGCTAAACAATTCTTTTCCTTTTTTTTAATATATGAAATAATCTGTTCATATCTGGTGTGTAGTGCAGTGCATCATAATTTGCCATTGCTTGATTAACACTGGGTATTCTGTGCTCTTTGGAAAAAGTACGTCAAGCATAGTATTATCTATTGCCCTTTATGCACCAAGCAGTTTAAACTGCCTGATCAGGGCAATGCATACTTCTATTTGGTGTTCTTTTAGAAAATAATAGCATCTATCTTGTACCTCACTCAAGTTATGGCTAAATCTTATGGATTTAAGGAAGTCAGTATGTCTGAAGTTGTGAGGACACCACACCTAAAGATCAAACAGCATGGAACTAGTGCTTTCTTTTGAGTAGAGGAACCAACAAAAATTCTTCCTCTCAGATCTGCACTTCACTGAAAGTCCAGCCTTTCAGGGTATGTAGCTAGGTTCAAAAAAAGGCTCTCACAGTATCTCAGTAGACTAAAAGAGCAGTAAGTTCTTTGTTACTTGGCAGAGCTGACTGTCTCCAACAGTTATGAGCAGAAATATGATACAATTCTGCTTTTAGGTGGTATTGTGGGAGGCTTCTCTGGGCTACCTTATTTGTGGGATAAGTTTTCATGCTCATATTCCATGATTCAAAAAGTGGCTTTGGACACCTGACTTTCTAAGACCAGGATGGTGATTCTTCAGCTGGTTTTGCCAAAGTTGAGTTTCATGATGCCTTCACAGTAAAACTTTCTCTTTTCCCTGCCTACAGTACTGTGTTTTGCAATGGTCACATTAGAACTCAGCTGCTACTTGGCAAAAAAGTCCTTCTTACTGTCAGACAACAGAGTACATATTTATCCAGCAATTTGACCGCACTATACAGGGACTTGGAGGATTTTATGTGCATTTGGAGAAATAAAACTAAAAAGGCCTTTTTGACCCTACTAAGGACTGTTTTCTAGAGTTTTAATTGCTATTAGTTAAGGTAGATGTAAACACAAACTTTTATTGCAAGGAGTAGGGTATGATACTTCTATTTTTATTTTCTCACAGTGAAGACATTGTAGTAAAGCAGATCACACTTGCCATGGTTTATAAAAAAGGTGACAGAGTTTATGAAGTGTTCATATGTTGCAATGAGGGATTTGTCCTTAATTTATTTAGGTGATCAAAACAAAATCAAGGCACAACTTAGATATTTATATAAATATAAACACATACGTGTATACAAAGAAGGAAAGATCAGTAGATGCAATCCGTCTTTAATCTAGCAGGCAAAGACAGTGTTTAGAAGTTAAACCAGATAATTAGGTAGAGGGTATATATTTTTAACCTTCTTGTGTGCTAGTTGGAAGAAAAGTCCTAGGGAAATGATGTGTGACTCAAACTTCAAGCCTTGCTGGTATACTTGAAGCAAATGTATTCGCTATAGTGGTGTCAATGATCTGTTGTCTCTCTTGACTCTAGAGCAACGGGTTATGTATCATTTGTGATATTATATATTACTTTGCCTATCCCTGACTTTTTCTCACTGAACTCCTTCAAGAGGTGGAATACCAGTTATCTGTTAGTTCTTGACCTGGGGGAAGCATCACTGGATAATGTTCTGTAGTCTGTGTGGGGCAACAGGTCATGCTGCCTTATATGCCTCCTTAGGTCTCAAGACTTCTGAATGACAAAAATTGTAATTCATCATTTCTGAATTCAGACATTTATGCTGTTGTGTCTATGCTGGAACTAACTGTCCATGGTTCCACTTATGTCAATGAAGTGAAGTAGGTATTTTTATTATGCAAGTCATCATTCTAAATTGAGAATGTAAACAAACAAATAAACAGAACTCCACAAATGCAAAACACAGATAGTTGAATTTCAGGAAAGCCAATGTGGTCACTGGAAAGTTCTGATATTTGATATTTTTCAGTTGTCATTTATGGCAAAATAGCTAACAGAATATCAGAATTTCCTTAATCTTGAAGAATTTTTCATTCAGGAATATACAATTTTAAAATTCATTGCCATAGGACTTGAAGTTGCTCCACTGGAAAAGGAAGTTTCTCATTGACTTTACTGGATTTAGGAACAGGTCACATCATCTGATTTTTGAAATGCACTTTGCACATGCAGTTGCCACCAACTTCAATAAAATCTGACAGTGAAATGCACCTCTGAAATGTGGTTGTTTTGTTGGGGTGCAGTTATGTCACTGACACAGAATCTGATACATGAATGATTAGAATGTACTGGTTTTTCTCTTCTACCTCACATCACTTGAAAAGCAATACCTGCTATGAATTTAGATCTTCAATAAAAGAGCAAGCAGTTTCTGATTCGATCTTCCTGCCATGACGAGACTTCAAAAATTAGTCATGGTCCGTGGTATTCACCATTTATGATCAGATAAGTCTTCTGTGCTTGACATCAAATTGCATGTAAACTGTATTTGAAAAGCTGAAATGATGACAAGGTTTTTGATATTTTTGTGTATACTGACGATCTTTAAAATGGAGATGAGTCATAAATTCAACACACTATAACATCAGAAACACAGTCACATGGGCACATCAGTATGATTGTAGCAGCAGGGTAAAATTCAAGGCAGTCTTGAATAAAATACTGAAGAAATGCTAGTTTATTCTAGTAATTCATGGAATTCAGCACCTAGCTCATTGAAAACCTTGTAGATATATAACATCTGAATTTGGTTAGACTACTTCCTTAAGATGAAGATCCTTTAGAGCAGAGCACTTGCCATTCCAGTGGGGAGGTAAAAAGTGAGACAGAAAGTCAAGCATCTGGAGGTCGTGGTGTATGTCCTGGAAAAGTTTAGTGGAAATACTGGGAGCTTTGAAAGAAGCCAACCATATCCTGGGCTGCATCAAAAGCAGTGTGGCCAGCAGGTTGAGAAAACTGACTCTGCCTCTCTAGTCCTCTCTGGTATGACTAAATCCCAAGAATACTGTTTCCAGCTCTGGGATCCTCAGCACAAGAAGGACATTGACCTGTTGGAGATAGTCCAGAGGAGAGATATGAGGTTGATTAGAGGGATGGAGAATGTTTCCTATGAGGAAAGGCTGAGACAATTTTGTTCATTCAGACTAGAAAACAGAAGGCTTAGGGGTGACCTGTTTGGGTCGTTCCAGTACCTGAAGGGAGCCTACAAGAAAGCTGGAGAGGGATTTTTTACAAGACTGTGTAGTGAGAGGACAAGGGTTCTGGCTACAGGCTGAAAGAGAGTAGGTTTAGATCAGATATTAGGAAAAAAGCCTTTACTGTCAGATTTGTGAGGCAGTGGAACAGGTTACCCAGAGAAGTTGTGGAAGTGTTCAAGGCCAAGCTGGATGGAGCTCTGAGCAGCCTGGTCTAACAAAAGGTGTCCTTGTAAAAGACAGGGAAGTTGGAACCAGATGATCTTTAAGGTCCCTTACAACTCAGGCCATTCTATGATTCTATGATGCTCAGATGCAGGAATGGAGTACAGGGAGGAGGAAATACTCTCTGAAGGCAATGAAAAAGTCCTAATTGGTTAGGAAGGGATGGAAGTTATGTTCCAGGTTGAAGAGAAGCATTGCAAACAAGTCTTTGGAGATTTGAAAGCAGGCCATGGGTCCTGGCTCAGGTCTCTTTTAGTATACAGTATTAAATATAGACCTGTTTTAAAGTATTGGAGATATATAATTCTTCAGAGGACTTCAGTTATCTGTATAATTAAGTCTAAGCTCTGGACTTGTGGGTTTTGATATGACTAGAAGTTCTTAATAATACACAAACTTACATCTTGCACTGGTTGATTGTTAATTGTGAATGTAATTAGCCTCAGAACATAAATTTGTATAGTAGTTTCTGTTATGTTACACATCAATTCTTCCTTCTAATGAATTTTTACTGTTAGGTGAAGAGCACAGAACTTGAGCTGTTTAGTTAAGACTTAAATTCTTAATACTTAAGGTCAGAACAAGTAAGTGACTGTTAGCAGAACAAATTATTCAGCAGTGGTTCTATAAAATATCAGAGCACAGCATGTGCAGAATGGTTGTCATACTGAAGCCATCTATGCAAGTGCATTCAGAGCTTAGGATGGTGACTAATCTGGGTTTTTTTTTTTCAAATCGAACTATGTGATCAGTGCACATGGAATCACAGAGTCATAGGCTGAGTCAGAGTTTTTTCCCAAGGAAGCTAAAAGTTGAAAGCAAATATGAGCTCATTTGACTGCCAAGTAAAATATAGAACTGCAGATTACTGCAGGTAGCAGCAATCATGAAGTTATGTGTCATTTGATTCATCAATTGTGTACCCTGAATTCCAAATGTACATGGGTTTTTGCTCTGGAAAGGAAGTGAGAATTTTTTGCTTCAGGGAATTAAAATGGGGAAACTGCCTGCCCCATGTATACTGGAGAGCAAGGACAACAGTGTCTTTCAGAGGAAAGATGGGGCACTAGTCAAGGTTGACAGGCTGAGAGCCATGCTGCTGATGAGGAAGGAGGAAAGATTATTTTAAAGTCTCATAATTACCCTTACAGCATGCCTTTATTATAAACTGTAAATGTTAACCACATCACCTTCAGTTTCTGTTTACTGTAACTGGACGCTGTTATCCAGGACATCAAGCTACCCATCTTCTGTGCTTCCTTCAAAGGCTGAAACAGTAAAGTTATCCAAATAGACTGCTCAAACCCTGAAACTGTCAGGTCTGGTGTAAAGCAGTAACAACAAACCTACAAACAAGCTGACTTGAAGGACGTTTAACATGTCATTTTTTATCTCACAAACTACTACTACTCACTACTGGGTTATCGTGAACATATTTCTGTTCTCTCATCCTGAGTGAGTAGAAGTGCCTGAGAAGAAACTGCGTGGTGCTCCCTCTACAGCTGGCAAAGGGACAGAAGTACATCTCAGTATAGAGATGCACTGCAAGTCCATTCATACAGTTGCCGTTTGGAAATTGAAGATCTTGGAAACAAAGTACAAACTCTTGAAAGTTTTTAGTACACTATCCAGATGATACAGAAAGCATGAAATGTTATTTAGCCCAGTCTTTGAACTAAAATAATGTTGAGGTCAATTTTCTATCCATTTTGGGATAAATGCTTCTTCTTCTTCTGGTTTTCTTTAAAGGCTCGTAAGGTACCATGCGTTTGGTAAGGCAACCAACTTTATTTTCTGCTTTGGGGCAGAAAACAGGCTCCTAAATTTTCAAACAGTGCAGACTAGTTTTGTGTTCAAAGTCATGTAAAATAATGTTTTGTAATCTTTTGATGAAGAATAATAGATTAGGAAACAAGTTGAACCATAGCAATTCTAGAAGTGAAAAAGGGACAAGGTAATTTCACTACATATGCCAGCAATGGATTGCATAGCATTGTCAAGAGTGATCTTTGCTTCTCTGTGAGTTTTCCTGACAGGTTTTTGTACATCATTTTGCAGTTTCTGATTCTCAGTCTTTTCTTCGGTTCTTAAATCCTTTTAAGTCTTTTGCAGACATTTTATAATCTATTCCAATATTGGTCTGATTTTCTTGTTCCATTTCTTTCTACTTCTCTTATGCTGGTTCATAGCTTCAGAATCTTTTTCTCTGCACTCCCCAAGTACCTCAGGTTCAATTGCCTAAGAGAAGAATGACTGCAATTTCTAATGCAGAAACAGGTGAAGGCAATTCAATAAGGCTGCTGAATACAAATCAAATATTTGACAGTGCACAGTATTGGTATGTCCTTAAGGGAAGGGAGGCAACTGCAGGTTCTAAGTCTTGAAAAAAAATTGGGGCCTGTCAGAGATGAGTTGCTGCACTCTGCATGCAACTCTGTTTCACCTTGCCTCAGCATCTACAACCCAAGTAGTTTAAATCAAACATATGTGGCTGTGACTGTGTTCTTTCCTAGTAGGTGGGATGTAGGGTTTTGGTCAGCAAAGGTGGTAGAAGGGATTCTGCTACTTTTTGTCATTGTCTAATCAAGCTGGGAAAATGTTTTGGCAGTAAAATCCTAACTGTGATGACTCTTCTGTTTCCATTGCCTGCAGTTTGTATTTGAGACAACTGTAGAGATCATATTATCAAGCTGTTTCAGCAGCAACAGAGATACATGTCCAAATTACAAGATCTATAAAGAGCTTTTAAAGTCAAGTTGAATCAGTTCTGTGTTCCTTGCATATAACTTGCTTTCTAGAAGGATGAGAGCTTAAGGATTTGAGCCATTACATTTTCAAATAAGCCATTCTTTTGGACAAATATAGTGATTTTTCCTCATAAAGGTTTTGCTTCAGCAAAATTCCCATAAATCTCCATAAACTGCTTGTGATCATTTCAATTTTAAAAGCAATTCTTTATTATTTTAGTCTCAGTAAAAAAATAAAACAAAGTCCTAAGTTGCCATTGGAAAAAAATTCAAGAACTCAAATATATTTTTCCAGTAATTGTAAGTTCTTCTTATTTAAATATACCTGACTTTTATGAAAACTACATGCCTTCACTGGAGTTTATAATCTCTGTGGGGTTTTTTTCTCCGTAGTATCTACTTCTTTACCTGCTGTGGGAATGCAAGATAGAAAACAAAATGCATAACAAGTTCTGGCTTGGTTTAGAGGAAGCTCTGTATCTGTCTGCCCTTCTTTTCCCTGAGAACAGATGTGTTACACTGCAGGGAGAGATTGTGACTGATATTGGTACTAGGAAAAGACTAAAAATCCACTAGGGGAATCAAATGAGACTCAGAGGAACTTCAGAGCAGTTATAAGTGTAGTTATGAAGACAATATATTCTTTAAATTTCCTTTAATCTTCCTTTTAATTGCTCCATTTGCACACCAGTGCCTCAACATTTATACTTAGGGGAAATTTTAGACAGAAGGAAGATGTTTTTCATGAGAAGGGGTTTAGGTGCACGTGTGTGTTTTAAATGAGCTTAGTAAAAAGATCTCCTGTGATGCTAATGATTGCTGGAAGGTTTTGCTCTTTGGTCTTTATAATTGAAGTTTGAGATTACATCTAAGTGCTTTGTTCTGAGGGCTGTCATTTAACTGATTTTTCAGCCCATTTTCTAAAATTACTGAAAATACAAATAATCTTTCTGGGGTTTAAATTTACTATCTTTCTAAGTCATATTCAGAGATTCAGAAAGAAGATCTGAATGGAGCATCATCTCTTTATTTCTGTGCAAATAGCAAAGGATTTTTATGTCTTCTCTGTAAATACAATTATTTAAGTAGTATGCTTGGTTTGCTTCGTATGGACATTTTAGTGGAGTGCCACAGTCACACAAAGTTTCAACCAGTTTTTAGAAAGAATAATTCTTTACAATTCATCCATGTAGCTGAATTTCAGTAGACTTCAGAGTACTTGAATATTACTTTCCCTCATGAAACTTCACCAGGCTTCATCTGAATTTCTATTTCGCAAGGAACTCCAAGATATGAAATGAGGTAACAAGCCAAATATTTCAAAATTCCAGAAAAATGAAAAATTTGGATCAGTCTCCTTGAGATATTTCATCTCCATACATGCAAAATGGCCTTTGTGGATAAGAATAAACTGATAATTCCAATGCAGTGTCTACTAATAAAACACAATAATTGTTTTTAACTTTATGATAGAATGCACATTAATATTTAGTATAAATGACAATTGAAATGATGACATGAAAATATTTTTTTTGTTTGTTTGATCAAGATGCAATGTATTTCAGATCTCTTGAAATAAGTATTAGATCATTTTGAAATTGCATTGAAAGTACAGGAAAAAAATTGAAATTTAACCTTTTCTACTACACAGTGATTAGCTTCGATCAGAGCTATGCTGTCCTTCTTATTGAGGTTGCTTGGATGTATCTTTTACTTGCAAGAAAAGAGTGATTATTCCAGAAAGACATTAATGTTTGCGTGAAATATTTTACATAAGCCAAAATCAGCATTTTTTTTTGAAAGAATATTGTTCCCTGCATGCTCAACTTTAAGCCCTCAGAAGCCACATCAAAAACAGTGCTGACTGAAGTGGGACTATAATTACATCAATAAATAAAAGCATGAGGCAAAATTTTAGAATTGCTCCCTGAGCAGGTGTGGTTCAATTGAACTGAAAAGATTTCCAAACTTTAAAATAACAAAGTTACAACTAGAGAAATTGCAGCCACAATTAGCCTATATAATTACACATAGCTTGCATCTGATGAGTCAGACTGATCCCTGGATCTGGCAATGGAAAGATGTTTTACCTCCAGGTAAAAGTACCTGCGGATGGCTACCTCAAACATAGGCATTTACATTACAGACATCTAAAGGGAGGTGCAAAGAATCCCGTCTGTGGCAGACTCTGCATTTCTCGCTCTTCTTCCTGTGTCTTGAAGAACTGGCAAAGCCTTGGTGCCATTCCCTGTGATCAAGATGCTTGTCCAGGACACAGCTGGTTGTCAGTACCATCATCTTGTTGCCTCTTGAGATTCTTTATACATTTCCCCAGTTAGTAAACATGAATAGAGTAACTGTGAATATGTGTGAAACCTTTATAACACCAGTCATTTTTTCCCCAAATTTCTAACACAGTTTCAGTGGCTGTTAAAACAACTAATTTCTTTATGGATTTTAAACATCAACTAAAATTAAAGAGATTGAACCCCACTTCTCAGGTACCAAATGCTTATTAGCTCATTTTCACATTGCTGTGAGAATTGAATGTAACAAGTAGTTGAGAGAAAACTGGGTAAGGAAGAATAAGTCCTAGAGCAGCAAGAGTCCTTAATTTTCCTTTCCTCAGGTGTCTTGGTCTAAAGTAAGTAGCTGTGTAAATGCATACATTTGTGTATACATTGCATTTATAATTTATACGCACACACACTCATACACATATATACTTACATATAAAAATTATGTCTCACTTCTTGCAGAAGAAGGGGACCTGAAGAACTCTACTGTGTGAGGTCCCTGGCACAGGAAGGACATCAGCCTAATGGAGTGAGGCCAGAGAACCATTGAGGTAGTTAGAGGGATGGAACACCTCTCATGAGAAAAAGGCTGACAGAGTTGGGATTATTCAGCCTAGAGAAGAGAAGGCTTTGGGCTGACCCTGTTGCAGCCTTTCAGTACCTGAAGGGAGCCTACAATAAAAGTATGTAGAGACCAAAGAAGGCGGAATGGCTTCAAATTGAAAGAGCGTATGTTTAGATTAGGTATTGGGAAGATGGTGAGGCACTGGAATAGGTGGCCCAGAGAAGATGTGAGTGCCCCATCCCTGAAAGTTTGAAGCCAGGTTGGATTGGGCATCCTGGTGTTGTCCCTGTCCATGGCAGAGACGTTGGAACTAGATAGTCTTGAATGTCCCTTCTATACCAAATGTTTCTGTGGTTCTATGATCTATAATGAAGAAGGAGTTTAAATGCAGGGCAAACAATGGATATGGTGAAAAAAACTGACATTGGAAAGAAACCACCAAGGCAATGTTCAGAGGAGGATGCAAAAGAAAGCATTATGTACCTGCCCTTAAATAAATACTCAGCCTGTCAGACTGTGGTTTTCACACTGCTTTTATTCTTCTGTGATATGACTGCAAGAAGGCTCTAAGCATGTTCTGTTTGATCTGCTCTTTTTATTAGTAGAAGAGATATTTTAACATAGTTCCCCCTTGGAAGGTAACCTTCTCATGAGAGTGAATGAACTTTAGAGCCTTCCTGATGCTGAAAGATTAGTGGTGTCCCATGATGGTGGTAGTGGGATTATATGATGTAGTGATCCCTTCAGGTGCTATGGTCACATGTTTCATTCATGCTTTACCACTCCCCTATTCATGAGAAGAGGAAACTCAAGAACTGCTGCAGAAAATGAATCAACAGACATAAACTGGCAATGTCTGAGACTGAATCACAGAATTGTTTAGGTTAGAAAAACATTTTATGATAATTGAGTCCAAAAGCAGCATCAAAAAAGCAGCTAAAGTCTGATGTTTCTGTACCTTCATAGGACCCTCCACTGATTGGCGGTGCTGGTCAGAGGGTTCATACCATCACCTCCAGACCCCACCGCTCTTCAGCAAAACACTCACGTGGATTTAAACGGAGTTACGAGCTTCTATCTTACTAGTATGAACAGAACTTTGTCACACAGTTGACTTTAGGTGTGTGTTTAAGCAATCTGTTGCTTAGCAGTGGACCTGGGCTCCTCCTCATATATTTTGGTAATCAAAGGACTCTGTGAGACAATGGCGCATAGCAGCAGCTGTTTCATACACTTAACAGGTCTTTGCTACTGTTATGCTGTGAAGAGGACTTAGACAAGGTCAAGAACAAGGTTTCAAAACAAGAATCATTCTTCTTTACTGTTACATGCAGCACTGACCCATTACCTTCAGGAGTGTTCCAGTCCTCAAATGTCTTTCTCCTCTAAATCTGATGTTTGTTAGTATTTTGAAGTTGTCTCTTTATAATTCATTACCCAGTTTTTCTCCCAACTCCTTTCTCCTCTCCTCTTTGCCTGGCTCCTAGATATTTTTTCACTAGAATTTTTAAATTCTGTTGTCACCTTTACCTTGCTTCCTTTGAGCTCATAACTTCTGACTGCTCCAGTGCAGGGGGCCTCTGCCAGGCCAGGGCCATCCTTCCCAGCAGACACAGACTTGGGATGGGACAGTCTGACGACAATTAGCCTGGGCCACACGGATCACCACCTGGAATTCTGGAGTCCAAACTTACTTGTAGGTGCTGCCCCTGCTCTCAGCAGACCTTGAACACCACCAGTGACTTCCCTGCTCTGGGGGACAGCAAGAGGCTAAACCTGCCCTGCGATGAGTTCCCCAAATCCCATACAGCAGTCTGGGTTATCTGTGACTAAGACACTGAATTTCATTGGTGATTTGCATGGTTTCATTTATCCTTGTAATCTTGTCACCCTTTTCCCTATCACAGTTTTTTTTTTGTGTTATTTTCAGTTCTATGTTTTTCAGATTTAAGGAGGGAGTGGGAGTTGAATTTACAGATAGTCGAATTTAAAGATAGCAAGATGAACCACTTAGTTTATGAAAATCTCACTTGTAGAATGTTTCTATTTTGGAAAAGAATACTGCAACTTAATTATACAATGTCAGTCTGTTTTCAACAAACCACAGATTTTCATGCTAAATGCTTTCTAACTTGCATCTTTACCTGCAAAAAATGCTTGCCATCATATTGAAGGAGTTCAAGATACAAGTGTTTAGATATGTAGAGCTGATTTTTCGCCAAGATGTGTTAGGGAAAATTTTGTCACTAGAGTTATAGTCAGAACAGATAAAAACCCCCTAAGTTTCCCTGCTCTCTGATGTCTTTCCAACTGTCATTTTAGAACTCACAGATATTTTTGCAACATATAATCTACTATTTTTCTCAAAGTCTCTTGACGCTGCTGCTTTTAATGCTGGTGCAATTCAAATACGTATTCATTTTATGTGCATTGATTTTCCAGTGAAGACTGCCATACAATCTAAAACAATCTAAAGGTTGAAGAAATGTTGAAGAAATTGAATACTTTGGGAAGATAAAATTTATTGTCCTCACACAATGCCTAGTCAACGTGGCTCAGACTTTACTTGCAAGGGTGAGTAAAAGCATCAGTGAGTGGTGTCTCTTGGACCTCCTTTCAATGTGTAAGTTGAATAGACCCTTTGCAGTGATAGAACCTCCCAGTGCAGCAGCTAGACTGGAATCATTATATGTGAGCACTATCAAATGGCTGGACAGTGTGGGATAGTTTTGAAGGAGTAGCTTTGATATAAATACAAGTGTTTTTACCTCTGCAAGAAACTTCAGTTAAATGTTGACAGCCAGACTTTTGCTCAGTCAGAAGTCTCACAGACAGCTCTTTCCATTTGCTATAAAATCGTCTGGTAGTATTTACTATAAATCTAACAAACAATTTTAGATTTTCTAGCATCCAGAAATAATGGCTAGATTCTGACAGTCTAGCTTGCCTAAACTACCTAGTAGTTCAGATCTAAGCCTATATGTTTCTAAATTCAATTGCTGAAGCAGTTTCAGTCACAGGGTATAAACACTTAGGCTGTCCTACCTGCCAGAGTAAAGCTGTTGTGGAAAAAGGGCCATAGATTCATAGGGTCAAGCCACAGCTCTCAGATTAAGATGCTTAAGCCTAGGTGTTCACTTATAAAACACATAGTTACGTGTTGAAGCTCCCAAAAGAATCAGTGTAGAGTCAGTCAACAGCTCTGGAGCTAGAGTGATTTTAAGATGACCTGTATTTAGCCAGTGGAGAATAGAAACTGGGTCTGGAACCAGGAACCTGGAGCTGGACCTAACCACAGGACAGCTGCAGGGACACTCTCTGCTTAGGAAAAGGGTCTTCTAGACCTGAGCCTGAACAGACAGAGGAGAAATAGGAGCTACACACAGGGCTGGCAGAGGAGATGGCAAGGACTGCCTCATTCCCTACTCAGGAACAAGAATTTCCCAGTCTGAATATGATGAGGATCCTCTGAAGGGGAGAGGAGGCACAGTTTGCCAAAAGCAGCAGCACAAAAGAGAGTCAACAGCAGGGAACAGGATTCTCCAAAAGCAGGTTTTGAAAAAGGACTCTGGATCTGACTGTGATTTCAATGTCCTGAACTGAGCTTTCTCTAGCAGACCCTAAATAGGAGGAAAGGTTTTTACTCATCTTCAGTCATGCATAACTGAAGTAAGGAAAAGTGTAAAGAAACTGAAAGAATATGGGGTCATTTGGGCAACTTGGTGAAGCAGCATGGCAATCACTATCTCTCTTTAAAAGTTCTGGGAGCTGTTGATACCGGTGGCAGCCAAAATTGCTAAAGAATTTTGGTATTTTTTCTATTTTTTTCTTGCTGTTCTGTTTGTTCATTTTGTCCAAGTCACAAAGCCAGTTTTCCTCAGTTGCTGATGCAATCAATTACTGTCTTATTATACATTTCCTGTTGGTTTTTTTTGGCTTTTTTTTTGTAAGGAGTTAACTACTCCTTGCTATATGCTGGGATCTCATCCACACAATGATCAGTGTGGGGAGAGATGTACACAGCCAGGGATCAACCCAAGACAAAAACAGCTTGTGGCAAAGGCATTGACCTAGACCTAGAGATAAAAAGTACCCCGAGGACTTCTCAGTTTAGAAATTAGCAGTGTGGACTGGGAGTTTACAGATCAACCTCACTCACTTCTCCCCCAGAGTGTGTTGTGGGGACCCTTCACAGGACAGAGAGGACTTTGGAAAAATCTGGAAGTTACTGCAGAGTAATAAGAGTTACAGTGATAGGAGTTATGACACATATTGGAGACAGTGATGGGGAGGGACAGGAATGCAGGAGTAAGTTGCTGAAATGATGTTTAGCTAATTTGAAAATGTTTTTAGTTGACCTAGTTTTCAAAAAGAAATGCAAATGCCTTCTCAGGTTCCTTATCAGTAAGGACATATACAGGTGCTTTTCTCATTCAGGACTCTGTGGCTATGAAAGCTAAATTGCTCCATTTACTAGAGGGCAGAATTAATTCTAATGTGAAATTAAGGGGGAAAAATTTAAAGGCTTTCAACAATGAAGACTGTGCCTGCATTCAAAGTATGGGGAAAAACTCCATATAAGAGAAAGGGGTTTAGTTCTAGCAAAGTAATTTATGGACTTTGGATCAAATTTCAATTTTTTTTGAATTTTTCTTTATTTATTAAAAAAAAACCTCAAGAAGAACAACAATGAAAAAACCCCTAACTCCCTCACCAAAAATAGAAACAAAATAATTTTTATAAATGCAGAAGTGCTTGAACAACGAATATTGTTAATGCTGCTTTTCATGTTAGCAAAAAAGACCCAAAAACCAAAGAAATTTGTTCAGGTTGATCTGAAACATATTGGAAAATATTTTTTAGGTTCCGCCACCAAACTGAAAAATCAATTGTTTGCACATGTCTAATTAGGATTGTAAGAAAAGCCTTAAAGAGGAGGAATATGAGGTATTTTTCACAGCTCAGTGTTCTCTTTTTATTGCCTAGCTCCTCACAGGCACCACTATAACCTTCCTGTTACAGTTGGTTATGCAGGCTCCAGTGCACCGTTTGCAGTTATTAGCAATACACAGTATCCAAGCCTTCTCTCCTTTGAGCCCTATTATTAGACACAGAAGGAATCTAAGTAGCTCCTTTGCGCTGCACAGACAGGAGGTAATTTTGCATGCATGGCTGCCTACTTTCAGTAGGTATGTGCCTGCTTCATGTAAGATAACCTCTCTGTGAGTGTATATTTTATGAGTAAAATTCAGGTTCTGATGTTTCAGTAACACATGCTCAAATCATAAGTTCATGACTTAGGCTGGACTGTGGCTGGATTAAAAATATCAGTTTAATATTTTATCAATTAAACTGTTAGGGTACTCAGGTTATTGGAGCTGTTTCCTGATGCTAATATTCTTGGGCAATCTGTTTTGCTTAATTAGGACTTTTTGGAAGACCTGTAGGTTTGGCACTATTATTTTAAGCTAAGCCTTTTCGCTTATTATATTTTCCCTTTCAAGCTGGAATTACCATCACTTTTTCCCTATGTTCTGCACTTGAATCTCTTCTGCACAGTATGGGTTTCTTTTTGCACAGTTGTTTTCTGTTTCTTCTAAATAAGAGTTGGGATGCTTGTTTAGCCAGTTCTTAGAATTTTTGAAAGGCTTTACTTAAAAGTATTTTCATTGCACTCTGTAGTTTTCTGCAGACTGGTTTCCACTTCTGTCCCCATGACTTAGAATGGTGGTAATGTTTATTTTACTGCACAATGTGCACTTTTTCATATTTTAAATGCTTTGCCTTAGTTGGGCTAAAGGATTGAAATGAGTACCACACAAAATATCAGATAAGCTCTGAAAGATATTCTCCTTTTGATAGTATTTGTGATATCTGGTCTTTGACTATCCCAAATGAAAGCATTTCACACCATTGCATTTAGAAAATACAGTGTTCATGTTGCTATTTTAACACTGATTAAACATGGGCCTGAATACCCAGACGGTCCCCTTGGGTTTACCTGTAACAAAATGCTCTCCTCCTTTGCTTTTTTTTCACATTAAAGTGGAATACAAACATTTTAAAGGACCTGGGAACATGAGAAGCTATGCACTCCTGTATTAGTCTCTTCCAATATGTTCTTATCTTTTGTATGTCTTGCTTTGTTATCAACCTAAAAAAAGAATCCAACAATAGCTCTAGTTTCATTATAACTGTCACTTATTTTGGAGGATAAAACAGCAACTCTTACCACATCTTGTGTGAGAAGAATGTCTGGGTTTAGGCTGCAGTAAACACTTCTTCATAGGCCTTCATCTTCAGAATTTATTGCAAGAGCTTCTTGCACTTCATAGTGAAATAAAAGCATAAATTAATTTTTTCAAATGTTTCAAACAAATGGCTCTCTATGTCCAGCATTACCAGGTTTCTTGCTTTTTTTCCTCAGCTTGTCATGATTCTCTACCTACTGCATTTTAGTACACAAGCAGCCTTGTAGATTGTGCTGAGCTTTTTATCCCAGACTCACAGAAACACAGACTATTCTGAGTTGGAAGGAACCCACTGTCATCATCAAGGTCCAACTCCTGGCCCTACACATGTGGAACAGAGAAGATGTGGCATTTCACAACCACACTGTCCTATACTTGTTTGGAAAAGCAACTATATGGGGCATTTTATGTTTTAGAAGAAGCACAAATCACTGCTGAATGACTTATAAGTGGGAAAGAATTATGTGGGGAACAGGAGAAGGATATAACAGCCAATCTTGATTTGGAGAACTGGATATAGGTGGGTCTATTTTCTGTCTTGAACATGTCTGGAGATAGTAAGCTGAATCTAGGCGTGAGTGTCAGGTAACAGAGACCTTACTTTAACATTTGTAATACATATTTTTGTGGTTTCCATGAAATCTCCATTAAAACATTACACCCTGGTAGCCTGCTTTTTAGCATTAATGATCTACTCCAAAGCCTGGGTCTGGGCTACAAGCAGACTTTCAAGTAGTTTCCCCAGTGACTTTCCTAAAGCATGAGCCTGACAGCACAGAGAGAAGCCTTACAGACTGAAGTGATAAAAACATTATGGTTTCAATGTCTACTGGAGTGAGCAAACTACTAGATACCTTAAATTACCTTTCAGAGTAGGTAGAACAAACCAGTATTTTACAGCAGAGATCTCAGGTCAGAGGACTGACTAGAGATTTGATTCCCCGGAAATTATTAGACTAAAGGAGCTGCCTCTTAATTCGAATGAAAACACCTTCTACGGCATTTTTTACAGTAGTAGCACCTTTGCAGAAAGGGTTTGTAAATATTTTTTTCAAGCACAATCTCACAAATCAGTACAGCCCAGCATTTTCTCATGGTTAATTTAGCTTCAGCCCTCTCTCCTGTGCTGAAAGCTGCTATATTTTCCCTTGAAGCCATGGACTGATTTGAAAGGTTCCCCAGGGGTCTGCTGTGAGGGGTCGTTCTTTGTTACCTGATCCTGGAAGAAGGAGTGTTCTCTGTGTCTGCCAGGAACAACTTTCTCAATGCAGTGCTTGGCACTCCCAGGCCCCGACTGACCCTTGCAACTTGGCTGAGAGCATTTAGCACCATGTCAGGGTGCACCTCATGGGGGGAGCATTAGACTGATGCTTGCATACTTTACCTCCAGAGAAAGAATGTGAGCTGAATCTGTCAACTTCCTTTGGCCTCAACTCTAGCACTGAAAAGATGATGGGGAAAATTGATGCAAGCTGAAATTCTTAATATTAGGGTTGGAAACAAAATGACAAAAGTGAAAAACAAAAGAGCAAAACAGAATTCTAACTCACCTCCAACAAAGTTTCAAGTCTGTCCCCATTGACTTCTGGAGAAGAATTTCAAAATTCAAAAGATATGTGTAGCAGTAGGGTGTTTCTCTGTTCCTTTCTATGCAAATTAGGAATTCATGGCTTTCTTGGGGACATCCCTAAAATTCTTCCAATTTTTCCAAGGTTGCTGCAATATTTCAAGCCTATGATACACACATACAAATGTTATCATAAAGAGAATTAAATGTATTTACATTCTTTACATCAAACTCATCTTTCAATGCTACATCTTATTGTTGGAGTTCTGCCATAAGTAGTTTACTCCCATTTATTGTTTGTTTCAATTTGTGGGGCTATTATTTACAAGCTCCAGGTAAGGGAGGTTCTTAAACATGTAATTAATTTTAAGCCCAAGAGGAGTTGTGCTCCCTTGGAATATTTTATTTTAATAGAGTTAATGTCAAGTAGCCTTCATACCAGTCTCTGTCACTTATGCACCTGAAATCTCCCCAGAAACAGCTGTCATGGCTTGAAAACTCTTCCCTATAACATCACAGATCATGTTGAGATAAAGGACAGGGATGAATACCTGGACCTCATGTACTGAAAGCCAATACCTGCACAACTTCTTACACCTGCCTCCACCTTGTCACTTCGTGAACCATGAAACAATATAATTATTAAAAGTATCTGGAACAATGCTTTGAAATGGAATTGTTACCCTGGGATCAGTTATTAAAAAGTCATTGTACTGCAGTCAGCATAGTGGTTCACGTGCTGAAAAATAAACGCATGCTTTTGTATCACATAGAATTAGGCCAAATCCATAATAACATATGCGTAGAATAATGCTCAGCATGGCTGAATGCCAGAGTACCAAAATACCTAGTCACAAAAAGAGGCAGCCTCTGTTGTCCTGGGGACATTGTCCCTTTCACTGCCTTTCACTACCTAAACTACACTGTCGGCACATTGAAGAAAGATGGTGACCCTACTAAGACCCTTCAGTGTTTTTCAACCCAACCAAGACACATGGGCTCAGCAGGTTAGCATAACCAAGCCTGAAGTTCTCGGTCTCTCTAGAAAGCACAATATCTTGTAAAGAAACAACTTTTAATGTCTTACTCACCACCCATATAAGCAGTCTCACAAGTTTATTAAAACACATATATTTTATATTTTGAGTCTTTACAATAATGGAGCAAAGTCAAGACCCTGTTTTACAGTCAGTCACATCCCAGGGTACTGACTGGCCATCTGCTGCCATGTACTGCAAGAAGTACTAGTCTGGAAAATGTCACTTCCAGCAGTCCTTGGGGGAGGCTCTATTGGGGTCAAACAGTTTTTTTCTGGCATCATGCAGATTAGGTGTGCGGGGGCATGTCATGACTCCAGTAATTACCTGGGGTTTTTAAATTTCAAACATCTATGTGTATGTATATATATCATCAGTGTGATAATCCAGAAGATGGCCTCTGCCTCAATTTCTACCTTTAAGCAGCTACATTCCTACACCTACATGTAAAGAAGATATCTTTTTCAGGAAAGTGAATTCATTCTGCACTCTGAGGCCTTATCCTGGCATCACACTGCTAAATTATGCCACACATTTCCATAATACCTTCTCCTGGAAAGCACTCAAGTGTCTTCTCTTAGCTGTAGAAATGTTGCTATCATACTGGACTTGGTAGCAGAGTCACCTCCAATTTTATCATGGTTCCTCATTTGCCATTATATCTCTTTTCTCTCCTTTAGTAGGCCTGAGATAGCCCTCTTCCAATAGTGGTTTGAAGTGGCTTCCTATGAAAGCCCTACTCAGGAAGAAGGAAACTGGATTACCCCATACATTTATACAATCCTTCTCCTCAAAGATCTCAGTGTAACCAGGGAACAAAAACAGAAAACCAAAGCAGAATGCTTGATTTTTCTTTCCCTTCACACATTTGTATTCAGCAGAACTTAAAGAAAACACCTCCTAAATCCCTTCTGAATAATTAACTTGAAATGTTTACCCTTTGACAAAAAAGAACAAAATAACTGGGAAATACAAAGTCCTGAAACCATTCCCAGAGGCCACTGTTGCATACACTGTCTACTTATTTCAGTTCCTTTATGCCAGGCAAGACCCTAGCCTTTCTGTTCAGGGCACAGGAAAATACAAAAGACACTCAGCTTTCCTTCCTCATGGGAATGGGAATCTCAACAGAAGAGAAAGTGGACCAGTTCACTGTGCAGGAAGTTACTTTAGCTTACAGTGAAAGTAATTCTCCAGTGTGTGCCAAGAGATGTTCAACGTAGCTGGAGTTCTCTTTTCATTTGAGGAGTAGGCTTCAAAACAGTACACATTTTTGATTTTCATTTTTAGTAAGCTTATGATTTTTATGATGATGAATCACCATAATCTATGAGACTACCTTCTTATGACACAGGAATCTGCTGTTGTTCTGACCTTCATGTAACTATCTGAGCAACAAACTAAATAGTGAAGGCTGAAAATACATATATTACAATGTGATTCGTCAAAAATGAATAGGTTTAATGTGTTGGCTTCCAAAAAACCAGAGGCCAAATGGCTGAAAGTCCCTGGGGATTGATAAAAGTAGAAACAAACTGTAAAGATACAACTGAGCCAGGGGCCTGAGCTAGTTGAGACACATTGCTACTGTTAAAATTTTATTATTAAAAATCAACTGATTGAGAGCATACAATGGAATGCTTAAGTTTAGGTGCCTAACAAGAGAAGACAGACAAGAAGAAAAACGAATTGTATCTTGGGACTTACTGAAAATAAAAGAATGAGCCCAGTACTTACCAGGAAAGGGAAGAAAGTAATGAACAGAGAAATTCAAAGTATTTTTTTATAGCAAATATCACAAAAATTATGATATAAAAACCCAGGGTCAAAACCCTTTGAGAATATTTTAGGTATTCTCAAATTTGGGAGGTCCTGATGAATTGTATTATAACAACTGCTAATCCTGCAGTGATTTTCTTCCAGAAATCATGGCAACCAAGGGAAGCTGATGACATAGATATTTCCTATTTTGAAAAGGATAGAATGGAATTATGAAAACATGTCATTTTGATAGACTGAAAGAACCAGAAGCAAATTATAAAAAGCAGGTTTTAAGTATTTAAAGAATAATTATGAAGCAAGAAAAAAGACAATTGATTTTTCAAGAATTAAGCACATTAGTCTACTACAATTTCTTTTTTCTCCAGAGAAAATCATGTAACGTACAGAGAAAGGAGCAGCAGCAGGATATATCTTGACTTTTGGCCTTTGAGATCTTTCCACATGACATTCTCTCTCAAGGAAGTCATGTATGGATGATGGTTTCACAGCTAAAAGCAATCATCTGCTCCAGAGCTATTTGTCAACCATTTCTTATTATGTTATATTCCCTAAGGCTCTGTTCTGTGCTCAATATTCTTTATTATTTTTTAATAGTTCAGATGAATAGTTTTTAAATAGTTTGGAAAGATCTTTCATTACACACTGAGTGAGTGGAGATTGTAGGCAAGGTTCACTGAAGATGATCTTGACCTCCTGAAGAATCATTTGGTATGAAAAAGTAGATTTCAGTATAGGTGAAATTCAATATACTGCTTGGGGGATTTTCATGTAGTAAAAAGAGCTTTAACTGATTGGCAGCAATAACATGGAATGGGCCTAGAAGTTAGAAATCTTCTCAGGCTAACTCTGAATTAACTGTCACACTGCTGTAAAAAGACGACATTTTGTGTGGTCTGAAGGTCACTGTTCTGCTTTATCCACCATTGGTGAGGACTTACCTGGAGTACTATGTTTAGTTAGGCCATCATATTTTAAGAGAGAGGAAGCTGAAGAAAACCTAGAGAAAGTCAGGAAGAAGAGAGTTTGACAAAAGAGGACTCATAAAAAGTTTGGAAAGATATGGTTATATTTAGCATACATATAAGCAAACTAAAGAAGGAAGGAGGTGAAAAGCCTTCCAATCCTGTAACAGTTCTTTTGTTTTGGTTTGTTTTGTTAGCAGAATAATTCTGTTTTGTACCCCAAGTCCACAGAGGGTAGGGCAACAAGTAAATAGATTAAATTGCTGTTTATAGATTAATTTGCTGTGTTCATATTTGGAAATACTTTCAGATTTTAAGGCGAGTAAAAAATTAGCAAACCTATGGAGGTTGTGTAATCTTAGTATCTATAGGGTTACAGTTGTGTTTAAATAAACCTTTCTCAAGAATTCTCCATGTTCACTTGATCGTGCTAGAATGAAGGTACCTTTTCTCAACCTTTGTTTTCGAGGAGATTTCTTTTCATGATCTTTGTTTACAAACGGTTACCAGTCCATGTAAGATTTCCATGCTTCACTCAGCCCTAAAAACAGCCCAGTGCCTGTTGGGGCGTAGACATGCAGTTTGTCCAGCCAGTTCCCTGTAGGTCATTATGTTGCTATAAGCATACACAGACTGGCGAATTCAACAGCCAGGAACCCTCTTTTGCCAGCCTCCTTCAGACCCAGCTGTAACCCCCCCTTTTTAGTGGGCCACCCACAAGGCTCTTTCATGGCTGTTATAACCCCCTTTGCAAGAAACATATAGTTTCTCTTGCCAGCTCTGAGCCTTTCATCCCAATATGCAAGACACTGATCCCTCTTTCTGCAGCCAGCTCCCAGTCTATTTAACTTCTTCCTGCTACTCCAAAAGCCACATAGCCTCTGGCTTTCTGCAACTGCTGGTGGTATTTCCCTTTCTGTGCTGGAAAATTGTCTCATGGATATGCACCAAAACTGAATTAAATGAACTTCATGGCTTACTGGTCATCTTGGTGAGTGATTTCAGGGAAAACTGTTACCCCCCCAGAGTAGAATTTGGCTGCATTGATAAATCTGGCAGGATAAAACTGTCCTTTGCCAAATTTAGCAACCTAAATCTGATTATTGAAAAAAAAAATCTGATTTTTAAAAGAGCCTAGGACTTCAGCTTTGTACCAGGTTAGTTTCTTAATACTTTCTTAGAGAATGAGAAATACCTCCTACTTCATGCACAGAATTCTTCCCAAATGGCAACCTAAACATTCCTTCAAGCACTTTTATTATATTCTGCCTACAAATACATATATTCCTACTTTCATATATTGAGACATGTCCAAAACACTTTTTGTGGCTGAACTGAGCCCTAAGGCAAGAATCACATTACCCCATGTTTCCAAAGTGTCAACAATACTAACACTCAGAAACAATTGGAACTTCTTGCATTTTTTCACGTGCAAAGTGAAAGATACGATAAGAAGAATGCAGATTCGCATGGCAGCCAGACTTTCCTAACTGAAAAAACAAAAAGAAGTCTTGAAAAAAAATACTTCTTTGATGTTAAAAATAGATGGTTTTTTAGGTAGCAGTACTAAAAGCAGATTCTTTAGAAACAGATCTTTGGAAATTAATTGAGATGTCCTATTTCAGGTGCTCTGTACAGGTAAAATTTCATTGAAGGCACTACAATTTCCCAAGGCATGTTTCATGGCTTGAACTTAAACAGGGGCTTCTTGTAAGAGGTCAGTAAGCAGAAGTGTTTGAGCAATGACATTATGAAAATCTGCCTCGATTGAAAACTGAGGTCCTTGCCTTTCTAAAGGGCTTTGTGTGTAAAGATGCTGAAAAGAGTAATGTTTGTATTATGTGTATTATTTTTAAACAAATTTTAATACTAGGAAAGAAATATGAAAAGAGAGCTAGTATACATCCTAGAGATGATTTTTTATAAAAGGAATGTTTTGCTGGTATTTTAAATTAAACAACAGAGAAGAGAGACTGAGGGGGAAACAAAAAGGATTTTTTATTAGAATAATACCTGGGAGTCAGGAAAAAAAGCTTTTATCAATATAGAAAAAAAATTAGGCTATTGTGTTCAAGCCTGGGTAATAATGATAAAGCACCAAAATAGACACATTTTGGTTTTTATCTCTCTGCCTGAGGACTGTAACTCAGTTTTGCAGGAGGAGATAACTGCGCAAGGTCTTATATCAGAACTCCATTTCTACCCATCCCAAACTTTCCAGCCTCACAACAAGTAAAACTGAACAAGACATTCATCAGTTTTGCTATCACTGCAATCAGCAGGAAAGCAAAGGTACTAGAAAACAATCAGCTGCTAATACATTGTCCTCTTCTCACTTATGGTTTTTCCTTCAAATACCCTGTATATAAAGCCTTGATTTCTGTTCATCACTGGCCTGAAAGAAGGATGACTCCACCAAAATCACCAGCATGAGACTCTTTCAGCTCAGATGGGAAGAAAGCCTAGTATGTCAATTTCTACATATATTGCAGGTAGAGTAGGGTAGAGTAAATAAGAATTTAAAAACCAGCAGCTGTTGCTGAAAAGCTTTGAAAATTAATTGGGGGAAAAAAGTTGGTTGAACTTCTATAATTACAGAATTCCTCTGACCTACTTGCTGTAGCATATGTGTTTTATAGAGTTTAAATATCTTTAGTATTATCCAAAATGAAAGGGAAAAGGAAAAGTAATTCCACCAAATCACATGAGGTGTAACCTACCTGAAAACTGAAAAGCCCTTTCCAAATGTAAGTCTCCAACATGTTACCTCTTCTTGCTCTTCACTGCATGTGAGAATAATCATGCATTCACTGAAACAGAGAAAATACTTTTTTTCCTTATTTAACTTAATGGTATCTTCTGGTTCTGCTAATGTGATTACATATATAGGTTTGTTCTTTTAAACAGCTAAAAATGTAGGTTGTGAGGTGAGGTATGCAAGGGAGAGAAGGGAGAAGATAACAAGAATTAAGGAGGAGTGGAAATTGTGAACGTGGATTTTATGCAGAGGCTGTGCAACCACTCAGGTCTAATTCCTGAAAAAGCAGGAGAACCAGTGCAATCCTCAGCTGAACAATTTTTTTTTCTGAGACAATGCAGCAACTCTTCTCTTGTGCAATACAATTTAAAGTAACGATGCACACACATCTGCTCACAGATGTGCCTTCCAGTCTTTTTCTCATATGTGTCACATACATACAGTTAATGACTGCAACAAAAGCTGGTTGCAGCAGGCCCAGGAAGCCCACATCAATTTCACTTCTCTATTTCTCCTTACAATCCAGTTTGAGATATCTGAAAATTTAAAAGGGAACCAATATTGTATAATTAAAAAGAAAAAGTAGTCAAGTGTATAAATCTTTTCCACATGGTAGCAGCCTTGAGATGCAGGAGCTACATGCTAAATGTATCCAATACAAGTTTTAATGGTGCTTCCACCAGGAGTTGTTGACTATAAAAGAAGCATCTTTAAGGATTCTGTTTCCTGAAAAGATGCAAGCAGCTCACAGCATTAGAGAGGGTTGGTGTCCAGGCTGCCACAGGTTTCACCAAGGCCTTAGAGATTCGCTACAACCCAACAGTCAGTCAATTTAGTTTGCTAAGCAGTGGTTTTACCATGTGCAAATGTTAGATGCCACAAAATTATATCAAATTTAATGATGGACTCAAATCTGCAATCACAGTTAGGATGAGGTTCTTCTCACATATTTATGTGTAAATGTCAGGATCTTGGTTCTACTATCTCCGTGTGGGGATGTAATGCCATCTAAGCTGCCCAAAGATGCTCTGCCTGGCTCCTAAATGCCACTCCAGAAAGTTTCCCATAGATCCTGTTCCACATCTGCCACATTAAATCCATATACCCTCGCATACGCTATGGCACTAGGCACTGAAGTTTGAGCAAATTATTTGACCTCTAAGATCTTGGCAATTAGAGCTAACAGAATTTCATTTAGACTATGTTTCTAATTAATGGAGACAAAATTTCATTTTCAGAAGCAGTTTATCCCATGTTTTAAGAGGAATGGAGTGAAATGGCCACCATTAAGATAGATGGTGTATTTCTGTGTTGATTACAAACTGTAAGACATGGGTTGCCCAAATATTCAACAGCTGGAGTCCTACTTAGACCCACTCAGTGGTCTCTATAGAGCAATTCAGATTGCATGTCTACATGTCTTTATAGCACAATTTTAAAATATTAATTTTAAATATTTATATTTGTGATTTCTGTAATTTTTAGCACTTAAATATTACAAGGGGAACTCATTCAGTCATTCATAGCTTTTTGAGTCTGCATGTGTGCTATACATGTGCTGTGCACATCTCACTTGTTAAACACCTGAAGTTAGGAGAGATAGTTCTCAATTTCTTCTTGGAAGCTTCTAAATAATCCAGGCCAATAAGCCTACATGAATGCTGAAAGACACTGTGAAAAAAATAACGAGGCCTCAGCTAGGAGGACATGTTGAATGCTTGGGCCGGAGAGGTTACACTGGTGTCACTCCTTTCCTGACTGTGGAAATGTTCATAAGTGTACAGGTGTAGAGTAAAGTACATTACTGAAAATATTCCTGATTACTGAAGATGAATCTACATCTCTGTGTAAGTGCTCTCTTGAGTTAATGACATTTTCTTTCATTCACTGAAAAATTTGAAAAGGCAGCTAGCATTACTTAAATGCTTTCTTAATAACATCTATATTCAGTATAAGATTTTGCTGGAATTTTACAGAAATACCCTGCTATTCAGTAAAAGGAGGACAACACACC
This sequence comes from Sclerurus mexicanus, assembly GCA_013396755.1. Lineage (NCBI taxonomy): Eukaryota > Metazoa > Chordata > Aves > Passeriformes > Furnariidae > Sclerurus > Sclerurus mexicanus. The sequence continues at coordinate 63,839 of VWZF01002111.1, forward strand.
AGACAGTCACTGCAGTGAAATGTGATCAGATTCTGGAAAGGTTTGAGGTTCATTTCCAGAAAGGAAGGGAAAAATTCTCACTGGTTAGAATAATTTGCTATAGATTCCACAGAACTAAGGGAAGTAAAGTTTTTGTCATGGATTAACCCCAGTTCATTTACCATCCCTTCCTCCACTGGTGGGAAGGAGAATAAGAAAAATAAAGGAAAACTTATGGATCCTGGCCAACTCCCTCCAGTTTATATACTGGGCATGATGTTGTATGCTATGGAATATCCCTTTACCCACTTCAGGTGAGCTGTCCTGGCCATGCTCCATCACAGCTTCTTGTGCAGATCCTCACTCAAAGATGGAGCACAGGAAACTGAAAAATCCTTGACTTAGCAAAACCCAAAACATCATTGTGTTATTAACATTGTTCTCGTACTAAATCCTAAAGACAGCACTGAACTAGCTACTAAGAAGAAAATGAGCTCTATTCCAGATGAAACTGGGACAGTTTTCAAAGAAGAAATGTATTTTCTCTCATAGTGGCCAGCAAAAAGTTTCAAATAGTTTGTAAAAATGCCACAGATGTAACATGTCATACTATACAAGTTATGATATGAAATACTAATTTCAATCAACTGGTTTATTGTGTGGTATTGCGAGATTTGCATGTTGGAGAACAAGAATGAATCAAGCACATTACATAAGACAGAAGTCAACTCTTTATACAAGACACGCTGAAACACAACCAGCCCAACCCAGGAAAACCTTTTGATCACCCTATGAAAACAAAATAAGAAAGTTGCTCAGGCAAGTTATACAAGTGCTGTTTATCAGTACAGCCTGCCTAGGCTTACAGAAATAAAGCAATTGCCTTGTAGAAAAGGATCTGATAAGTAGTTATTTACCTTTTAGTACAAACATTGACTTCTTTAAAAGTGGTCATCCTCATAACAAAGTCATAAGCAACTAAAACAGCTCAACAAGACTATGTTTATTTACATACATGTGATTTGTTAGGAAAGCAATAAATACCATCATTTGACTATCTGAAACTACTGATTTTTGTCAGTGGTAATCTGTGATATCTAAAAAGAGTGAACTGCATTTCTATTGAGAAATACTCATAAAAATATTTCAGATAAATCTAAGTAGCTAATCCTCAGTTAATAATTTGGTTATTTTAGTCAAATAACCTGAAAATTATAAGCCTTTTTTCTTTTTCAAATTTAAAAATGAAAGATTTTTGCAATTCAAATTTATTCACCAGATACTTCTTGTAAATAATTTTTAAAAGCAGACCACTGGAAGGAATATGCAAACTCTGAACTGCGCTCAAACATGCTGATCACATGATGTTCCTTTCTTCCCCAAGCTGGATGAGTAAAACATGGAAATAACTTTCTTCACAAGGAGAAAATCATGCATTTATTTGTTAATATTTTATTCGAAATACATTTTTAAAGTGATCATTCCTGTTTGAAACTGCATCCATGGGAAATAAATAAAAGAACAATTAGGCAAAGCATCTTCAATCTGAAATTTTTAATGAATATGCATAATAGTTCATGTGTGTCTTTTTTTAGTAGTTGTAACCAAATTCAGCCAAAGTGAAAGACAGCAGTGAAAGAACCTGTCATTACATTACACTCATGTGGACTTTAGTCACTCTGATTAATTGCTGGTATGTTTCTTGGGTATGTTTACTATAAAACATTGAATTGAGAAACTCCATATATCCAGTTTGGCTCAGTAAAATCGCTCTCATGCTGGCATCTCAAAGGACGCATAAAGACTGACATTTGCAAACCCCTGCTCCTCACGGCATCACAGTAATCCACCAGTGACCTATTTTTGCATTGTGTTTCTAATAGCTGCACTGTCTTTTATCATACAGAATAGGCATGTTTACTAAAAAAAAAAAAAGAGATATTAAATGACAGTTTTCAACCTGTCTCTAATTACCTTTTAGTATAAAACTACCACAGATGATGCTGTAAATCCTTCCTGTCCATGAGATTGTATTCCCTTAGTACAGGCATGTCTTCTGTTCTTAACGAGTTTTGAAGTACAACATAGCAATGTGGAAGATTAAGTAAGATACAAAAAAAACTTTAAAAATCTCTCACTAGATTTATTTTTTAAATGACATCAACAGAAACCAATAAGAAGTCAACATGTATTTTCTGAAAGGTAAACAACATTTTTGAGAAAGCAGTGGAAACACATGAAACCTTGTTATTTTTATAATTTTTACAATTTTTACCATTGCTTCCAGATGACTCCCTGAGCAATTCAACGTAGACAATGCTATACTACCTGCAAAGAACTTGCTGTCTAATATGTCCTTATTATTCTGGTAGAAAAATAAAATTTAAACTGTGGTAAACTGAAATGAAGAAATAGAAAGAGATTTCCACATTTGGAAAATGAATTTATAATGAGTTAGAAGCACATAGCCACTTCTACATACCTACTTGTAACATAACCTAGACACATGGACAGCGTAGTCTCAGTCCCTTCACATGTCTTTGGAGACAGATATTTACTAGGACCCAGCTGATCTTGTGTGTGTGTGTGTGTGTGTGTGTAGAATGGATAGCGTTAGTTCAGGCAGGCATTTCCTGTCAGTTCAGAAACCCTATGCCATCACTTACTATGTTGATTTCGGATAGCTTTCCCCTAGAAGCAACCTTACCATTGACTAACAGAATTAAATGTCCTCTTTCAGCATCTCCATTCTTGTAAGTGAAGAGGAAGAAGTCTGCAAACTTCCTTCTCAGGTTCTGTTTTGGTCAGTAAAAGAAATTATAGATTTGTCCCTTCCTGTACCACTGTATTCATGTTTATAAAGGCTTTTGGACACAAACCAACATATGCCTCTCCTTATAAGTACTCAGCTACCTGTCTCATCTTTTCAAAATCTTCAGTACTTCAGAAGCCCTGAAATAGCTTCAACACGAGACACTGCACTGTTAGCTCTTGCAGAGCCATTCCCTGTTTCTGACTCCATCAAAACACCAAATCCAGCCCCATAAGTATCTACGGTAATATAGCTGGCTTGCTAAATGAGTGGAGAGCAGGGCACATTGTCTACATTCACTTCAATATGCCTTCATCACCATCTTCCATAAGATTCCCTTAGATAAACTGATGTAATATGGACAAGATGAGCTGACTGACATGACTGAATATTGCTCGAATGGCTGAGCTCAGAGGATGTCAATGGTATGAAGTCTACTTGAAAGCCAACAACTAGTGACACACCCCACACACTGATAACGGGTGCAATACTTCTCAACATTTTCATTAATGATCTGGATGATGGGACAGAGTGTACACTTGACAGTTTTGCTGAAGACACAAAACAGGGAGAAGTGACTGATACACTGAAAGGCTGTGCTTTCATTCAAGGTGACCTCAGTGGGCTGGAGAAATGCGTTGACAGAGATTTAAAGCTCAGCAAGCGAAAATGCAAAGTCCTGAATCTGGGGAGAAACAAACTCAAACACCAGTACATGCAGGGGGCTGCTCACTGGAAAGCAGCTTTGCAGAAAAGGAGCTGAGCACTGGCACAGGTTGCCCAGAGATGTTGTGGAGTCTCCCTCCTTGGAGATACTCAAAAGCCATCAGAACACAGTCCAGGAAACCTGCTTTAGGTGACTCTGCATGAGCTAGGAGTTTGGATCACAATGACCTCCAGATACTCTTTTAAATCTCAACTGTCCTCTCACTATATGAAAATATTGAAGAAAGAGGCAAAAAGAGTTATGTCACTGACTTAAGTAGGAGAAAGAGTACACATTACAGACATTTGAAATATACATGGTGAGTATTTACCAGTCTCAGGTGAAAAAAATAAATTACCACTGTCATCTACAAAAGCAAATTATTTGCCAACAGATATTCTAAAACAAGTGCAGTGTTTCACATTATTTATTAACTTCTTTTAAAATAGAGCTGTCTCTAGCAGAAAAAGACAGAAAATTCTAATGTGTATGAAAAAGAATATAGTGGAGGTTGATAGGAAAGGTGTTAATGTGGATGGTTTTGGGTGTTTTATGAAAAGTTTTGGGAAAGCATGTAAAAGGGTTACCCTTCTTTACTGTTCCGCAAAGCAATAAATGAAATGTGGTTATTAAGTGATCTTGTGGTAAATCTTGTGATATTTAAGCAAACAATCACTGCCTATGTTTATTATAATAAAAAAAAATCTATTATTTAGTTACTCAGGAGAAACTACTGGGTTAAGGGATTTAAAACTACAAACATATGCTAGTCTACAGATAAGAACCTGTAGAATATGCCTAAATGTGGATTTTAATACTGATGTGAATTTGAGACTACCCATGTGTGCCATGTCCAGATTGAACCTTGACTTGAATATGGGGTTCTTTTCTGCCTTTGTACCAGAACAGTATCTTTCTCTGACTGTTCTGCAGCAAACCAGCATGTGAGGGGGCTGGATTTCTTCAAGGGTAGAACAGCTGCCATTGGTAACTACCATAAGTAAAAAGTGGCATACAAAAGGAGAAGTAACACTGACAGAGGAATTATGGACAACAGGTAAGGAACATGAATTCATACAACACAAATTTATGTCCACAGTTATATTTGAAATCCTCCTCACGCAGCCTGAATTACATGGATTTAATTTCTTTCTCTGTTTCAGGTTTTGCAGCTCGCACTGAAGTGACATGCTTTTATAAATCACCTGATATTGCAGCCCGATATATTTCAGGGGGGGATGCCATTAGCAGATTTTCAGTCCCCAAAGTTTACATCACATCACAACTGCAGTCTCATGTAGTTCACCATAGCAGGTGAGAGAAGCCAAGAAAGAAGTAAAATTCCTTACTTGAGAGTGAAGAGGGGCCATGAGTGAGGTGTGAGCTTGCACATTAATTATGAAGGATCCTGGATTTCTCAGAGGACACTGAAGCATATCCAATGAGTGTTGAAGAGAAAGCAAATGAGGTAGGGGAATTCTGACAGGTGTGTTATTATTTTTTTCTAGCTCTGTGTATGTTTGTGATACATGGAATATAATTATGTTTTGGGAATCTTGTAAGCTCTTGTATCTGCTTACTTTCGGTTATCATGGTGTGCTCAAGAATAAACCCAGAGTGGGAGTCTTGGATAAGGAAAGGCAAAATGCTTCATTCTCTTCATACCAAGAAAGCTTAAGAGCACACATGACCTAGATTGAACACTGATATGTTATCTAATTAGAGGAATCATTCCCAGGTTTGTAATTCTGTGTGAAGGGAGCATTTCACACCAAGCTATGAAAATATGTTGATAGACTTTGATATTGGAAGACTCCCAAGTTATGTAGACAGAGGGGTATAAATTCTGGCCTTTGACATCAAAACCAAACCAATATCGCTTATCCAGAATGGTAATCAGGGAATAATACAAAGCACAAAATATGTTGTGTAGGGTGATTGATGTTGATGTAAAAATTTCAGAATCAGGCCTCTGTTTAGAGACTCTAGGGAGGAAAAAGGTTTTGTTTTCCTCCACCCCATAGAGGTACCTCTATGAAGATTTGGCCATTAGTTTTAGTGGCAGCAATTGCTATACTTTATAGAAAATGCTTTTCATTGCCCACTACAAAAATCACATTACATGAGAAGATAACTGTATCATGTTAACAATCAAAAGTTATCAATTTACTTCATGGGTCTTCAGCATCACATTTAAATGTCACTGCACCACTTACTGCATACCGATGATTAGTTATGTTTAACATCATTGATGATTAACAGTTGGCAAAAAAGATGAAAATGGGAAAGAAAATTATTCAAATGTTCTTCAATGTGATACTTTTGGTAGAACAGAGGACTTACTCAGGTTTGAGAATGGGGTGTAAAAGAAGATTCAGGCCCTTAATCCTTGCTCCAGGCAGTATGCAGGCTAAATCAAACAGGAGAGTGAAGATGCTGTGAACTATTACACAATGTTTGTATCTTGTATCCAAGACACTGGGGGAAGAAGCATCACATCCCTCCCTGAAGGTCTACACTCTCTCCAGAAGCACCAGTTAACTCTGAAAACAGACATGTCTAGATAAATCAGCTTTGGAAAGATGTATTACAAGATAAAAAATACAGAGCTGAGTATTAGAAATATAATTTAACTGTACAGATATGATCTGTACTGTGCAATTGGCCCTCAAGACACAACAATGGGACGAAGAAAATGCAGTTTCAGACACCAGAATGGGAGTAGCGTATTAATCCTGAAATATAGAAAGTACTCCCTTCTGTATATATAAACCGATTATTTTTCAGCTTGAACTGTAGAAGTATTTAGAATTGCAGTACACTTGTCACTGCACAGTTATTCATAAAAGCTTCTCTTTATTTGTGGCTTACAGGACATTTCAGGTGTGTTTAAAATTCACTGTGAATGTTCTTTAAAGGTCATTGCACATATTTACAGTTTTGCTGCACAAAGATTTGCTGTTGAATGTAATTTTAGGTCATAGTACTTATACTCACTTCAGCCCAGGTCAGAAGAGAGAGAACGAACATGGAGACATAAGTATTACAATAAAAATAGATCTTAACGAAGGCAAACTTTATATTATTTATTTGAGACAAAACAGAGAGACATTAAATCTGAAAATGGAATCTTTCAGAATATTATAAACAATTAGGAACAAAGCTAACATTGAAAAGACTTTGGAAACGTAAGGATAGCTAAAGTAATAGCATTTTAAAGAATGTTTATAGATGGAATATTTACTGCAAAATGTCTTTTTCTCTTTGTAAGTCTTTTTCTATGATAAAGACAGTGGGTTTTTGTTTTATTCCATGTTGCATCATAGCGTGTTATTTGATATAGTGTTACAATGTCTGTTTAGACATTCCATGCCAAACAAGGCACTTAGAGGAAGCCATGTGATTGTGATAGCATCATAGTTGTAATTGGATAAGTATCTGTATTTTCCTTTATATCAGCTAAAAAATCTAAATGTCTTTCTGGAATACATTTATTGTAATTAATGTGTAAGTTTCTTGCCATTGTAACACTATCTAACATTCTCAATGTCTAGTTGGATTGTTCCTCATTGTGTTCCACATATGCACAAGGCAGTTTTGTACTTTCAATTTTTGGTGCTTGGGTTAAGGATGACTAGATATAATAAAATGGATATGCGTCATAGATGTAGCATGAGAATTACAGGAGCATAATGACTTTTCTACCAAAGAAAAAAGAGTTAATTTTTAAACCCCAGGCAAAAATATCCAAAAGACGAAGGAGAATAATTTTTTTATGTACTAGCCAACCCACTACATTTAATTTCTCTTTCTCTCTCTCTCTCAAGAAAATCTATATTGACCAGAACTCCCATTTGTTTTCATGTTAAAGCTTTAGGGAAAAAAAAAAAAAAGAAAAGAAAAGAAAAGAAATAAACACAAAGGCAAACAAAGCTAAAAATCAGTTAAAGTTATATAACAGAAGAATGGCTTGTGTTCACATTAGTCTGTGGATCAGATTCTTCAATTCACAATGGTGTAAATGAGAATGGAATTATCTTTAATGGTTTTCAAAAACTGAATATCAACTCCTGGTCACTCTTTAGGAAAAGATATGTAAAAACCAATTTATCTAAGGATGGATAAAGCTATGTGGCTATCTCACTTGCAAGTCAGTGGTTTTTGCAGTAGTCAAAAAGCAAATCCTTACCACAACAGCTTTTTCATTATCTGAGCAGAATTAATTGGCGGTGTCTGGTGAAAAAACAGCCACATACACAAGACTGGGCTTGACTCTGTCTTTGAAATTGCAATGTGTACTCCATTAAAACAGACATGGCTTACAGAACCCTAAGGGACAATTAAAGCCCCCTTCATTGGTCTAGTCCCTGGGTGACTTCTCTGATTATTTAAAAAGCTTCTGGTAAAGCAGAAATTTAAGCTAAGACCTGAATCTGCACTCATAGTTTATAATTTTGCTCTACCTCTTGAGTCCTATTTTTCATTAAAAAATATGTATAATCCAAGTCCCCCTCTTTTTTAAAAATTTGGTGGCTCAGTACTTTTTACACGCAGTTTGTGAGGATCTCTCTTCACCTTAATGTTAATTTCATAACAAATTACCATTTCAGGCAGCATTAAAACAGGCAGTGTTTTCTTTTCCCACCCTTTCATCTTTTTTTGCTCTTATTGTGAAATATGTTCTAGCTGAGAGATGAGACAGGTTCTGCTGCTTAAACATGCTTAAATGAAGCATAATTTACTTCTTGGGCATTGTTATGTTCTTTGTGCCTATTCAGTGATACCCCAGGGTTCTCTCTGTGACAAAACAGTCTGTGGTCTGGCAGGCTTCTGTTTGAAAAAGAACACGTTAATTCAAGAAAGAAAATGCTGGGAAAGAAAAGAATTTGACAAGAAAAAGCTTGCTTCATATAACTAAGTGCAAATTGCTAAGACTTTACATGCATTTTAAAATTATTCTGTATTGAAATGGGATACACATACATATGTGTGTGTGTGTGTGTGTATATATATATATATATATATATATATATTCAAGACAACTGAATTCAGTATAAGTCTAAGCACAGACCTTACTCAGAATGAGGGTACATTGTCCTGACATTATCTACTTTGAAAACACTTTCCTTTTGGAATAAGTGTCTTAATTTGGTTTTACGGTTGTTTTTTTTAGGTAAGCAATCATAAAGCAAGTCTACGTGGACAGACATTATAGATACCTGTTTATGAAAATAATTTGTTCTTGATTAGAAACAATGAAATATTATGCACTGTAGTTCAAGAAGCATCAAAGTGAACAGTATAAATAAAAGGTGGAGCAAATGTGTTTTAAGGAAGATTTTATGGAATAAGTTCGAGGATGAAAAAACAAGAAAAGTCATGTTTATCTTTAATTGCAAGAGAAGTCTAACGATGATCACCTTGATGCTGAAATGTATCCAGGCATTAAACCCAGTTATTGACAGTCACTTCTACTGGGATTTAGTCACCTAAATACAAGCATCTGATGCATATGCTTGTAACTATATCTATTTACCTATGTTATATTAACTGTACACAGGACTATGGGAGACCTACTCGTATCTGGAGTAGCAGCTGGTAGCCAGTGCATCTCAAATGGCAATAGGTACCTCTGTTGAAGTGACGGAATCTCTTTTTACATAAAGGAAGCTGTGTTGAAATATTCTGATTAAGAAATTAAGTATGTAAAGTGGTATATTGATACAGTCTAGTTTTCTTTGGAAGTAAAATGCTAGTGATATTGATCCAGTTTGACAAAGTCTTAGATTTCAGCAGAATAGCTGATTCCATCTATCTCTGAGTGGCCTTTGAGTGCTACCCAAATTTCCCTGACCAGCTCTGCTTTTCAGGTACTGGTGTTTTACGGCTTCTCACATCACATGTCTGTTGTTATTGACACTAAGATAAAGTTACAGATGATATACTCCAGAGAGCATAGTCTGACCCAGAGTCCATAAACTGCTTTGTATATCTACTTTTAAAGCCAGTCTTTACTATCTCTATGAATTCAAATGTTGAAACTGATTAACATTTAATTATTTCTTTTGTGCAGATACTCTTATTGATATATTGATAAAATATGAATGGACATATGAAAAAATCTAGATGCTTGAGAGATAAAATGTGAATCGGTTATGTTGTGGTATTTGAACATTTTAAATTACAGTGTTGTCAGTGTAACTCAAAAATTTGATACTTTATTGTAAACAATCATTATAAAATAGACTAAAACTCATCCGGTCGTGGCAACTGCTGTTCTGACCAGAAACAATAGAGTTATTCTCTGTAACAGGAATTTTTGTTGCTGTAAAATAAGCTCAAGAACGAGGCACATCTGTAAGCATGCCTGTGCTTTCAGTGGAAGCTGTGCTAGCATGTGAAAAGAATTATGTGGATGGGGTGAGCACTGAATGGGCAGGGTCAGCATCAGTCCCACACTACAGACAAAACAGTGTGGGCAGAGAGCAGAAGGAACAAGCAGAAGTGATACAGGCAGAACAAGCACAAGTGATACAAGCAGACACAGAGTAATGACAAGGCCTTACCATATTACCAGACCACAGAGCCCAGCATCTGGGAAGAAAACATGGAAATGGAAGAGCCTTAATGAGACCGTGATGACCGGTTGTTTACTCCACCACAGCACAAAACTCATTAGTATCAGCTGACTGCCCCTGTGGTGTACTGTGATGGACCTCACCTAATTGCCTGAGTTCCAGGAGATAAAAGATCTCTTCACTTGAATAAGTAATGATCTAATTAGTGCATTTCTGGTTCTATATTTTTCTCATATTTTGGTAACCATATTATGTGGCATCCAGAGGCAACAGCATTGAAATATTTGGACACTTAATATTCTGTGTTAGCCTTTAAAAAAAACTTTTTCAGAGCTGCACTTTCATGGTAAATTTTAATGGATCGAAGTACAGATTTTATATTCTCCTTATCCACAAAGGAGACACCTTAGACACAAAGGTGTTCAGGAAGCATCAAATGAAATGACTTATAGCATAGCATTTCTTTGAAAACAGTCAGACTCGTAGACTATTCAGGGAGAATCCCACAAAGACTATGAAAGAGCCAGAAAGCTAGCTAAAAATGTTTTTCCCAATGTACTTGTCTTCCTCACAATAGAAGAGTAGAAGAATTTATGAGATGCCCTCTGTAAGGCTATCTACAATGAGATTCAGCTGTGAATTCAACTGAGATTCCTCAGGTGCAAAATATTATGTATTACAAAACTGGAAAATTACTGGATTGAACAATTAGTACAGAGAAAGTACAGGATGAATGACAACAATAAAAAGGGCAAAAGGACAAATGTTCTTTTAGGTGAAAGTGACTAGCAGGACATATGTCATATATATATACATATATATATATGAAACTCTTTGTTAGGTTTACTTTGTAACTCTCATATCAGTTACTTCAGGGAGGCTTTATACTCCTAGATACACTGGTGAGTCATTTGGCCTTTATCAAACTTCAGCTTCTTCATCTATCCAAGTAAAGAATGATAGTTCTCTGGCTTGTTGGAGTGTTACAACTTAGTTCCTAAAACACTTTAAGTTCCAAGGTGGTAAAGTACATGGGAATGCAGAGGATGGTCATTACTTTAATTCTCTGTGCTGTGGGGCTTTTGCCTGGAGACATATCTACCACAGGTATTTCTTTGATAAGTTTGTTTGAAGTGGTGTGCCAAACGCCTTCCAGTTTGCAAGAGACTGTTTGTATGTGCTTTGGAGCATGCCAGAACACATTTGAAAAGCAAAATGTATTTTCCAGGTCATTTCAGATCACAGAGCATCCACACAGCACATAGCTGCAGTACGGCATCCGCACAACACACAGCTGTAGTACATACACTACCTTTGCACTGTCATAGTGGTTGTAACCTCTGTACAGTCCCCATACAGCTTGCCCATCAGTGGTAATGATCCTTAGCTCAGGGGAGGGAAACAGCCTGCAGGAGCCAAAGTTACTTGATACACAAATCAATTTTTTGTATTTTCCCAACAATTCTGCCCATAGAATGTACACAGATGAAAACCATTACACCTCTCCCATGTCTGGTCAGAAAAGCCTTTATCTTACCTCTCCCCCATTTAGACTCTTCTTACCAAGTGAATTTGTCACAAGAAGATCTTTGACAATCAGATCATCTCTAACAGAGCTTCATGCCTACATGAGACTGAAGTCCTTATGTTCTGATTCAACACTGGCTTTCAAATACCTTTAGGAATCTTCTTTTGCTCCTGATTTAGATGTGTGAGAGATGGCTTACACTTGTGAATGTGGTGCCTTTCAATCTTTAGCATTCCATGATTCTGTGATTCTGTATGACTGCTTCCTCTGTTGCAGATAAACAGTGATCTTCAAAAAAGAATAAGTAGAAACACAGTGACAGTCTTGCCAGATATGGTAGGCTTGAGAAGAAGAGCATGGACAGCTTTTAGGCACAACTAAGTAAACTTCCTGTAGTAAGCAATAAATTTTGCAAACTCATTAGGAGGTGCGACCCCATATTTGCCTTGTGAACTGTCTTTGAGTGCTGAGGAGAATGAAAAATGTGTAAAAGTGCCATAGACACTCTAACATTTCTGGAGTAAGATTACTCAGACTTGAAATTCTTGAAAAAAAATGGATGAGGTCCTCATGTTTGGTGCAAAAATAGAGTATAAAACATATTCAGCCAATATGGAGGCATGCCATTTTAGTAATTCAGTATGGCATCAAAAGTAGGGAGAACTGGGAGATGTCTGTTTCACTTACTCTTCATGTATCAACCCCAAGCTATTGCTTCAATGGCATACACTTAAAATCCTTACAACTGGAGGAGAACTGAATACATCTAACCTTCTCATTGCATGTGCTCCTTTCCATTAAGATATAAACTGACAGTGGCTGATTAACTCAAGTTATGAACTTGAGTTCATAACTCTCTTTTAATAGGTATGACAATGAAGAAGGGCCCTCAAACACAGATTTTCTGAAAAGAGTGGGGAGAAAAGGAAGGCTGCTATGTCTTTTTTGGCATGTTTGGCCAGTTGCACTACACAGTTTTATCCCTCCATCTAGATTATAATATAAGCCTTATATAAGCAATGCTGCCAAATGCCATTGTTTCTTTTTCAGACAGATATCCATAGAAAACAATTTGCAGCATGGTTTCTGAAGCACTGGAAAAGTTCAGTAAAAGTTTAGGTCTCTTCAATTACAAGTACCTATTTCACTAGCATTTTTCATTCACTTCCATAACAAGTCTTGGGTCCAAGTACATTATTCATGGGGTATTCTCAAAGCATAAAGCTGTGCCAGGATGGATAATGGCTAAAGTACACTGAATTTTTCACAATGAATGGTGGATGTTGGTAAACCACACAGGACTGTGAGCAGCAACTGGAAAGCCCTGGCTGAATGATAATTAAAGAACACATTGAAGTCCAGTAGTGGTATTTATTACAGCAAGCTACATCGATAAAATTGCTGGTTATCTTGGAAATGGCTGTGGATTAGTCAGGCTGTAAAGCTGTCAGGTCTTTTTTTTAAGATAGGGGTACTGAATTCATGCTTCTTTTCAGTAATTTGAGAAAAATAGAAGACAGTCATCAAAAGTGTCTTCAAAAACAATGAGCTGGTTATCATCTTGAAAATGGCTGTTTTGTCTCTCTGAATTCTGGTCCAAGAAACAAGCTTTCATGCTGATTTCAGGTTTGAAGGCACAGATGATTTATGCCTGTCAAGATTTTCCTAATTACCTGTCATGTTCATATGTCTCAGTGAATAGATTGCCAGCTTACAGCAATTGAAAACTATGTCTTTGAAGCTTTACAATAAAACTGAGGCAATGGAAAAAAAAATATGACTTAGAAGAGCAGAAATTACTGCTCATTCACAAACCTGAATTTTGTTCTTACTGAAAATTAATTGAAAAATTATTTTGACCACACCAATGACACTGAAGAATTGCCTACATTTGGTTGGGAAGTTTAATGAATTTCATTTTGACAATATAACTAGTGGGATTTTGATTGTGTAGCATTTAGCATGGATGACATCCTCCAAGATGATTTTTCAGAAAAGGAAAAGGCAGAAGTGCTTAAATTAAGAAATGACCATACACTCAATGTCAGAAGTTTCCTCAGAGTCTTTTGGCTGAGAAAAAGAAGAAAGTTGCTGAGCTTCATAGTAGACTTCAATCATCTCACTACCTTGCACATATTACAAAAATGTGGGGTTTTTTCCTTTCTAATCTGGATAGCTACCTGTAACCATGGCTGACTTGACTTCGGTGACAGCGGTTTTATCCTTCACCATAAAGCCTACCATCTCAGGTGCTTGCCTGGGAAGGAAGAAGCCTTACTCTGACTTCTAAGCTGAAGAGTAGTTTGAACTCATTCATCCCTATTTCAGGAACATGTGAATGTGCACCTGGAGTACAGTGATCACAGACCCAAAAGAAGATGAGACATGAAGAAATGTAGTTATAACTTAATGCTTGAAGCACTCCTGTGGGAGCAGAGCCCTTATGTGTTTGTCCCTCCAGATCAGTCATTGATCTGAAACCAGAATGTCTTCAGCTCAGTTAGGTGGCTCAGTAGCTGAAGTGGACCTGTCTTCTACTCATTCCAAAGTTACAGTCTACTTCTGATGTGAGTCTTGTTCTGTGCTTATCCCTAGAGCCACTGATAGACACAGCAGGCTACAAAGTGTTATTTGTTTTGATTTTGGTTTTTTACATCACGACCCAGTGTTGCATATGCCAAACTTCTGTGCCAAAGTCCATTCTCTCTCTTTGGTTTTTGTTTCATTTTGGTTTCGTTTCTTATTTGACAGCATGTGAAGGCTCCTTTGTCTCTAGCTGAGAAAGTCAAAGCAGTGATGAGTGCAGCAACTCAGCTTGAAGTCCAGTTGGATATCTGTGGTGGAGCTTGAAGCTGAAGTGAGTTTTCAACTTAGCATCAGCTAGAAACTGTTCATGACTAAAGAGGAAACAGCAAAGGAAATGAGCTTCAGTACTCTCACTTCATCACATAATTAGCTATTGAACTTAGTGAAAGCATAATGCTCCCAGTCTACCACTGTTCAACTCTGCAAGGGACAGCAAATCATAGTGAGCTCATCCAGCTCAGAAATGCCACTTCTGACAAGTAATACCTTCAGCTAGGCTTACCTCCCCAGGAGGCCAGAAATTCAGATATGTTATGCTCTCAGGATGTGTTACAAGGCTCCTACTTTTAACAGACTTCAGACAGGCACAACAGCAACACAGTTTGGTATTTCAGAGGGCAGTTCCACTCTGTGTTTTCACCTGTGTAGATGAGGAAATGCTATTTTGGTTTTCATAATATTTGGCCTTTATGTATACTCTTAAAAGCTGCCTATTTCAGCATTTAAGCATTGTCAGTGCCTTGCAGATGAAAACAGGATAAATTAAAGCACAAAAAGCTTTCTCTTCAATAACTTAATGGAAAACAGAAAGAGTAAGACTGATGTCACTGTATGAACGGGATCTAGGATTAACTGACCAGAGGGTCAGCAGTTGTTGTTCTCCTTTTATAATGTGAATATTCTCCCAACTTTCTACCTAAGTATTTATCGAAATAATTTTGGGGATATATCTCAAAAAAATATAGTGTATATTTTCTACCAACTGTAAGCAGTGTGAACTTCAGTATTTGCATGAATGACATCACATTTCAGCTTGGACCCAATTATAAACTTCAAAGACCCTTCAAAGATCCTGAAATCTGTGTTAAAAAAAATCCCTATTTGAAGTTGGTACCTATAGGGAATTGGAGGATATTTATATTCCGAAAACCACACTTAAATTATAAAAGGAGTGGCCTATTTTATGCTTGAACACAGCTCATTAGAGAAATCTCTTAATGAATATTTTTCAATCATCTAACAGAGAAAATCAAAGCACATAGGGCATACTATAAGGTCTGCATGGATTGCTAAATACTCCAGTGGACATGTGTACTGCAAATTATGTGCCATTAATAGTTTTGTGCTCATTCATCAGCATGTGATTTAATAATAATTTCAGTAGTGGATTTCTGTAGTATTTACATCATGAAAGAGAAAAAATACATGAAAGTCACCATCATCTCTACTGTTCTAAAACAGCATCTCTGAGGTAGTTACCTAATTAAGGTAGTATGATTTTTACATATACTAATACATTTTCAGCATCAAAATTCCTTAAATAATTTTGGGTTTTTTCTCTGATTTATTGAATTTCATTATATGAAGCAAACTGGTATGGAATCTTCTCTCATCCTGATGTTTATATGTTTTTCTCTTCTTTAATACTCCAGCTTCAGCTGAAAAGGATGAAAGGTGATAATAGTCTGTTGGCTCTTTTCTTGGAAGCTGGGCTCTGCAGGTTTGAATGCTCTCAAGGCAAGGGAAACAGAAAACATCTATAGATGAGTGGCTAGGCAATAGGATATTCTCTACAGGGCAGCCCAAGGCATATTTGATTATACTAATTATGCATTTGTTTGAATACTATCCATTTTAAGTGTGCTCATTGTGGGGAAAATCTTGAAGGGCACATGAGAGGACATTTAGGCAAAACATTCTGAAAGCTGAGAAAATAAAGGCCAGGATCATTTTGAAAAACACTTAGAGATTCATGCTATGTCAATTTTAGGAACAACAACATGAATCCAAACTTTCAGAAAAAGCTGAGATCCTGAAGGTTCCAGCTTAGAGACTCTGAGTCACTGGAGAATCTAGGAACTGAGACAGAACACCTCTCTACCGCAGCACCTTGTTATGTGTAGGAAGTTGGCATGTCCCCACAGGGAGTGAAACATGACACTTTGTTGTTTGTATTGACTATGACATTCTATAAATACAATATATAAATAAATACAAAATATAAAATTTCATGAAGATATGACAAGAGAACCAAAATATGTATCAGCACATATACATATGTGTAGTGTGAACCATTACTGTTGATCAGTTTCCCTTTACACAGCTACTGAAAGAACAGTGGGGGTTTTGTGTTTGATAAACTCAGGTTTCTGTAGAAAACAAGAGCTAGATAACTGCTGAGCAACTTTTTCTGAGCAAAAAGTAGCAAGGGATATATAGCTGTATTTGTGGGACTAGTACATTATGACAAAAGTATGTGTCTTCTCATACACTCTGTTGCTATAGGCAAGAATTCACCTGTTTCCCATGCAGCCCTTATGCAGCAGTTACAATACTAGTAACAGTGTTCTTTCAAATCTTCCCTTTCAACTAGGTAACTGATTGCTTCTCCTTCTTCTTTGGGAGATGGGGCTGATGGCTTGCTCCAGAAAGTTGAGAAGAGGCAATGAGGATACACATGCTGCTGCTGCAGTTCCTCACTATATGACTGCGAATGTGATCTGTGCCAGCAAGGATGAGAAGTGTCTAAGAACCCTGATTCATCTCAGACCCTTTTTAGTCCTCTCTTTCTCCAATCAGAATAATGGAAGCAAACATGATTATACTACGTATGCTGAATAAGTCCTTTTCTTCTCTCTCCATGAAATTATTGCTAAATATGTATTAAAAATTACCTAACATTCTACCTTTTAGGGAAAAGTAATATTCACAAAATTATTTTGACCTATTTTCTGCTGTTTGTCTTCCCAGCAAACAAACCCAGGGAGTGTCTCACAGAATGATCCCCGTCAGAGTGGACAAGTTGTAGCGGCAGCCCCATCAGGGTAGATCTCCTCTATCCCTCTTTGAAAGATCCAAATTCCTACACTAACTTGAGCCTTTCTCCTTACACTCAAACCTGTTCTGAATACTCATTAGACTCCTTACTCTGTGTGCAAATCCTTCATCCTTCATCATGCCTCTTCTTCCACTGTCTGTGGTCACTTCTAAGTGCCACATGATCTCCCAGTCTATCTTCCCACATTCTCCAGGGCCACCTGTAGTAGAACTCCTTCCTAATGACCACCCACATACATTACCTCTTCCCTTTATATACAGTTTTATAAATGCCTACCAGGAGTAGCCTGTTGCAGGAGTTATGCTCACTACAGAGTTTTTAATCATAAAATGACATCTAAACCACTCTGAGTTGGGTACACCATCTGCTTACTCAGTATATTCAGTGTCTGAGCTGCTCTAGCAAATTTAGGACCTGCCTAGAGTAGGTCATTACTCAGGCACTGAGGCAATGAAGGCAGGGAGATCACAAAGGATAAATCCACATCAGGCAGTACAGCATATCCAAGCTGTCGGAAATTGAACTGACTCAAAAACTGCCAGGGTTATAGCCATGTCAGAACGATGCATCATCCAAAATTGTCCCAGTGGAAAACTATTAATTTATGCTTGTGGGAGCCAAGATAATATCTCTGCAAGACAGTGCACTGTACTACTTAAATATATTCATTTATCTAGCTGTAGCGTGGAGCTATCTACAAAGCAGTGCATAAATTGTACAGGTATATAGAGTACTCACCATTTCAGGGCCAGCTTAGGAAAATACAAGTTTTGTTGATCAGAAGGTGGGAGGCCAGGGACAGGCAACCACTGCTCCTAGAATGAGAGATTTGGAAAAAGGTGGTATACTATATTTGTGCCACATTGCAGCAACTATTGCTTCACCCACCTTGACCCCTTTCTCAGCAATAATACCAGCAGCAGCAAACCTAGACTGTCCTGCACACAGCAGACAAAATACTGGTCATTCTGCAAGGCTAGCTGCTCTCAACAACTGCCCATAAAACCTGTGCCTCTAGGTGGCTGTGCTTCTCTTTCAGAGGTCTGCTGTACCCTACATTTTTGCAGCAGTTCTGGGAATGGTACTGTGTCAAAGGAAAGAGCAAATCTGGCTTAGCATGCCAGATGTGCAAGCTTTATCTTCACAAGGAGAGTAGCAGCTGGCACGCTCCCATTCCAGGAAATAGTGCAGTTCTTCACTGCTCTAGGCTCAGGCTGGTCTTAAATTGCACAGCATAAGCCATAGGTTGTAGACTCTATAGGAAAGAGAATGTTCCTGGTTTTTTTTCTGTTTTGTACAGTGCCAAGAATACCAAAGGCTTCCATAAAAAAAAATTATAAATAATAATCTCCCAGAGTTTCACTGCAGCTGCCGAATTCTGTGCCTGAATGTGATTTTACAGGATAATTAGTTGTGAGTGGTCTTATTTTCTTGTGGAATTAAACAGATCTTGCAATAAAATAGAAGCTAACATATGCCTAATGCCACTTCCACTCTGTCTGCATGAAAACTGAATTTTCCATTAAAAAAATCATCTTGAAAGGCACTATCAAGATATGCATAATTTAGAATGACCATGAGATTGTATTCACTTTGTTTCCTCTCCTCACACTATTTATTAATCTGGTTTCTTGTGACATATGAAAAACAGACTGCAATAGGGTCAACAGAAATTTTTCATTCTTTTGCATAGTCAGCAATATTTTCATCTCACAAAACTAAAACCATAGCTTTCAATCTGGCAGAATCTTGCCACTTTTGCTTTTACCCAGTAATAAAAGAGAGCTGAAAAGAGTCTTACACTTGGGAGCCCACAGGCAGTCTTAGTGGGAAGCAGGGAAGCCTCCATTGTCTCTGTTTCTTGTGGGCATGGCAGGGAGTTTGGACACGCTGGCTCCAAAAGGAGCCAGCAGCATGACTTATGTTGGTGAGGGGAAAGAAGGGAAAGTCAGATTTCTAGGCTTTTCAGTTCCATACCCTACGTGGAAACTGAAACTTATAGTTTTGTTAATAAGTGATGTGTAGTGTTTTTTTCTGGAAATCATGAAAAATATTGGACAGGGAGGTTAAATACAACAGGTCTTCTCTGCAAAGGAGAGAAATGATCTTTTGCTATAGATTTTGCAGGCAATATACATACTATATATGTATATTTAACAGTTAACACTTTATTGTATTGATGTTCTTGACTGTCTAAATAAATTGCATGTAGTGACAGAGATAGACAAGTCTGTCCAGCTTGTGTGGCCTATGACCAGGTAACCTGAAAAACATATCCTCTTTCCATTTAAATGTGTAAGTTTTCTATCCCTTTTTTTTTTTTTTCATGATTTCAAGTACAAACTGAAACTCCTTTTGGTCTGTGAAATTTTGAAATTTCACTTAATCTCAATTTGGAGTTATAACCAGACTCTGCTTTCGCATTGGTTAAACAGGTGATCTTCCCCTCATAGCCCCCACATTTTGAAAAGTTTCTTTTCAGGAAAAAGCCCACAAGAATTCTGGAATTTAAGATTTCATTTCAGACCATATTGTTTAAAGTTTATATTTGTGTTATTCCTACATTAATTCACAACACAGTCAGGAACGCAAAATTGGGTGTAGAAGAGATTGTTCATCCCACCATGTAATTCTGTGGTAGCATTTTCAGTAGTAACATTTCAATATTATGTATTTTGAAAGACATTAACAGCAGTTACCAATTATGGCAGATTAATGACAAAAAGTTGCAGAGTCTCTTACTATGAAAGGGTTTAATCGTTTCAGCACTTCATTTTGTTTTCTGTTGAATGCATCATTTCATCAGAGCACAAATGGTGAACACTCATGTGGAAAATAATAAGACCTCTGATTCACAGTCTCTGATGGATTTAACTACAATGGCAAAAGAGGTTATTGCCTCCAGCTGTCCACCTTTTTCCTGGGGGAAAGATTAACAACCCACTGTAGAGTGCATACAGCATGGAGTGAGTCTGCTCCTCACAGAGCTCTACCTGTGTAAACTGCCATCAGCTGAGTATTTTCAAATAGCACTAACTGGCAGCTACCCTTAATGCTTAGTAATATTTTCTGGACATCTGTATTAGATGTTTACAGTTGCATCTAGTTCAGCGTTTTGATTTACCTGAGACCATGAGAAGTGGGCTCGTGTAAACCTCATGAGGTTTTACAAGGCCAAGTGCAAGGTCCTGCACCTGCATTGGGGAAACCCAGGCGATCCAGGCTGAGGGATGAAGAGACTGAGAGCAGCCCTTCTGAGAAGGATTTAGGGGTGGATGAAAGGCTGGACATGAGACAGCAATGTGCACTTGCAGCCCAAAAAGCCAACTGTAGCCTGGGCTGTATCAAAAGAAGTGTGGCCAGCAGGTTGAGGGAGGCAATTCTGACCCTTTCTTCCACTTTTGTGAGACCTCATCTGGAATACTGTATCCAGCTCTGAGACCCACAGAATAAGAAGGATGGGGACCTGTTGGAGCAAATCCAGAGAAGGCCATGAAGATGATTGGAGGACTGGAGCACCTCTCTTATGAAGACTGACAGAGAATTGGGGTTGTTCAGCCTGGAGAACAGAAGACTCTGGAAAGACTTTATAACAGCCTTCCAGTACTTAAAGGGAACCTATAAAAAAGATGGGAGCACCAGGGTGTATTTTGCTGTTACCCAGATGGCTCCTAGAGTGTTGTGTTTAATGGGACAGTGCTACCTGTACTCTTGTACTCTGAATAATGCAGAACTGAGGAGCAGGACTTACAGTGAAGAATTTTTCTACATTACAGAGCAAACAAACTGAAACATTTGAGGTTTGTTTGTTTTCTTTCCAAGAATGCAATAGGCTTCAGAGTAATAATATTAGCCCCGACACTGGAAAGGCCTAGCTTTCTGTGTGCCCAAAAAGCACACATCCAAGGCCACACAGAGTGTACCATGGTTTTCCCTTCTGCTCAACTTAAAGGTCAGGCAGAGTACAAGCCTGTTACATAAAATGAGCTGTTGACAGAGACTGTTCTTTCCGTTAAACCCAAATGTCGACATTAACTGTCTTCTCTTGAAGAATACTTAAATCTGTTAGACAGGGCGCAGTAACATTTGCATGGCTGATGGTGATAGCAAATCCTTTCTCCTCTTCAGAGTAAATAGAAGAGGTCTGCCTCTATCTGCCAGAAAAAACCCCACCAGGCTGATTTCAAAAGACATGTATGTTAGCTGATGCCCTGACTCTCACTGTTCTAAACCATTTCAGTTGCAGGGTTTTGCCAGTACTTAGTGTGTGTAGCAGAACTTCCCAAGGCATCAGCACGTTGGGAGACTTGAAATGCCCACTTGACCATTCCATTATGGTTTCAGGAGCATTTGCTGGGGCATTTCAGTTATGCAGAAACCACATCAAAAGGAAGGCAGCTGTGCACAGTGAGAACTCTTAGACCACATGCCAATTTATACCGCTAGTCTATGAATAAATCACATAAAGCTGCAGTCCTATGGCTTGTTTTGACTGTTACTAAGCCAAGCAAATAGATTGTCTCCCTTCCTTTACACTCAGCTGGTATAACTTCACGTATAATCACACTCTGACCCAGTTCAGTCAAAATGATCCAGGTTAGCTCACACACTTTAAATAGTAGGGTTGTTTTTTTTCCGTAACTTGTTTCATTTGATTGAATTGGGTTAGGGAACAATTATGTACACATATCAGAGGGGAAGCATGGGAAACAGGGGGAATAACCTTCAGAGAAGACAGTGAGAAGCAACTGGGACTAAGAACCTTTTTGATCCAGATCAGCTGAAGCCAGATATGCAACAGCAACTGAACACTGGCACAACAGGAAATGCCTATGGGATTGGGTCTTCATCTGGTTCAAAACATTAGTTCCTTTGAAGTTGAGAGTGATATGTTCATTTACAGTACTAGAGATACTGTCTCCTGTGTATTTCTGAAGGGCTGCAAAGTGTTTTTCAATCATTCACACTGTCTCTCAGTAGTGAATTCCTTTAACTGTTGGAAATATCTGCAAACAGAAAAGAGTCATCTTAGAATATAATACCACCAGTGGGTCTCTGTGGGCTCACTTCTTTCAATCATCGACAAATTCTACTGACAAGGTTTCTCCATTGAAAGCAGAGATAAGCTCAGTTTTCCAGTCTGCACTATTCTTCATTAGCTAAGAAAGAAAAAGTTATACAATATAGGAAAACCCAAACAAAACCAAAGACTGTTTCTGAAGACTAGGGAATTCAATCCCTCAAGCTTGCTTCTTCCTTGTAATTTTTTTCCACAAACTCCTCAGTATGAATTAATTAAAATGGACTTGCTAATGGTTAAAGAGGTTGACTGTATATTTGTGCATTGTTATCCATGTGCTGACCACAAATACAGAAAAACAGAAGAAATAGAACCTGAAATCTTATGGTTTTATGTGAATTTTTGGCACAACTTGGTAATCCTTTCTTTTTTTCCTTGCCTATTTTGCCTATGGAAAAGGGATGTCTAAGCTCTGTATATTCATCCATTAAGGCAAGGATCCTTCACTCAGTTCACTGGATCCGCTCGACTCTGCCACCTTTGAATGGTAGATTAGAAGGAACAGAATTACAGACAGCGGTAAAACTCTTGTTTGTGTGGCCAATCATCATGCTAGAAACATGAGTAAGGGTAAGGCAAGTGATCTGCTCTGTAGCATCGACAGTGCAACTTATACTGTCTGACAGATGTAAAAACCAAAGATTTAAATCATCAAGGAGTTATCATGTGTGGGTGGAGGAGGATAGGCTGAGGTTCGGGCAAAACAGAATAGGATAGTTTTTTTAAAAACCTCAAGCCTTCACCTGGTTGCAAGTCATTTGACTTGCTCAATTATGCTAAGATCCTTGGTGTATTTAGCTTTTGGTGAGCAGGTAAAGAGTTCTGAGATGGAAGATTTGCTGGAATGCAGAGAGTTTGATTGAAGAAATAAGGTGGAGAGGAGAAAGTAAGATTTTTTTTTTTAGTTGCTCTGTAGAAGAGAGTGTGGAAAGGAGAGAGGTGCAAGGTGAACTACACAGATGCAACTGGGGATAGAAGGCACAGAAAAAGTTCCAAACATTTGTTAGTGAAGTTTGTGAGAGATGGGGTAGAACTGTTTTGCTTTATGGAAGGGCTATGAAGAACATACAGATCCTATAAAATTTTGTGTGATGAAGCTAATAGGGACTAGAGATAAGAGATGACAATGGTGTTAAGAGAATGAGATGAATCCCATCACCATGAGGAACAGTTAAAGTCACATTTCATGAAGTAATGCGCAAAGGGGTTTTTCTTCTGTGAGGCATACAGGGAAGAGTAAGCTTCAAAGACTGAACTTTCGAGAGAGATTCCACATGATGGAAGTGATAGGATAAAAGGAACAGAGATCAACAAATGGAGTCAAATCATGATCACTTGAGGTGGTATCCACACCCACATTATGCTCTCAGGATAGAAAATTATCAGGTCCAGCCCAGCATGGCGATCTGGTGAATCCATACTGCTGACAGCAGAAGTTCTTATTTTGTCAACAAATCCCACTTACTCATAGGACAAAGGCACTCAGGGATCTCAGAATAATTCTGTGCATGCTCTTTATACTGCAGGGAGTGGTGGAAATATTACTGAAAGGAGTTACAGAGGTGTTTGCATCAGGCATGCTGCACTAAGGATAATATTATCCAGAAGTTCGTTCTCTGGCTTTTTCCAAAGGTCACCACAACCTCATGTTTGAAATGCTGACAAAAGCATGTAGACTTGCATGGCCTCAGGCTCCTCCTCTAAACATATTCTAGATATAATTAGGTGTGCTCATCTTATAATTATGTCTCTGATACTGACTTGCTTTTATTGATTGCCTTTGGGTGAGTCACTTAGCTTCCCTACTCTTTCTGTCTTTAAGTCTTTCATGTTTAGAAACAGATATGGTAATATTTACCTTCCTGGCTTGGAGGCGACTTTCAGAGATGAATGTGTGGCTCCTCATGAAACTCTTTGAGGATGAAAATACTATGCACATGCTGAATAATAATTCCCTAGGTGTGATATAACAGCCCAGTTTCACTGCTGACTATTCATATTCATTTGCAAAGCATTACAGTTTGGACTACTCACACACTATAAAAAAGATTCTATATAAAATGAATGTTGTAGTTTTAATTGTTAATGCTCATATAACTGTACACTGCTTAACTGTTTCACAGTGTAAGTGCATAACTGAGCTTCTAAATCTCTGTGACAAAAACAAAAGGAATATATAAAGCTTTGGAAGGGAAAATATGCTGGAGGGATCTGACTTACAGACCTGTCAGCATGTATTATAAACTCAGAGATGAGAAAGATTTTCTTAGTAAGTTTTTAAAAATTAAATTTTGTTTAACTGACATTTTTGTGTAAATGAACTTACTTCAAATGTTTCTTAGAGATATTCAGGTGTTTTCTAATCTTCTGCCTAATTATGAGGCAGAAATATTTTTATTCTTTAAAATCTTCTTCAAGCAAGAAAAGCCCAATTACTTGGTCTCAGTTAGTGTCCTGTGTCCAGTGGGGGACGTGAGCAGATACCAGACAAGCATTTGCAGTATCTTTCTCCCAGCCCCCTTAGCCTCTGACCATTTTCAGGCTAGGAGGCTTCCAGAGTAGATTATGTAGTTTGTAAGAGACCTCTATTCAAGTGCTTGTTTCTCCCCTAGAGCCCAAGCAAACTTTTGCATCTGTAAAGAACATCTTTCCTTTTCACTGAATTAACAATGTCCCAGTGACAATTCAGCCACAGCTGCACCAATTTTCCCTATTAGCCTTACATAAGCAAAGAGCATTAAAAAGAGAAAAAAGAAAAAAAATTGTGAGAAGGGTCCACTAGTAAGTTAGTCTCTTTGTACATTTTTCCATAATTTTTCTGTTAAAGTGCCATTCAGAGTGAGAGCATGCAACAGTTAACCCTGTGGCTGAAAAATTCTTCTTTCCCTTCTTTCCTGCCACCTACCTTTTAAGAGAAATATATATTTTAGAAATTTGTTTTACTTGTGACAATCATCACCAATCCTTCATTTTGTGGCATTCTAGCTTCAGTATAAAAATGGAATTTGGAAAATAACACATGAATCAGGTTCCATTTTACTTACTGATCCTACACTGATTGAATGGAAGATGCATAGGTTTACAGAACTAAAAAATATATTAATATATTTTTGTAAGTCTGAATTTATGAGTTATTTGCTGTTTTACTCTTGCACAAAAGCTTTAGCAACTGAGGTATCAGCTCTTGTGCTGTCACCCCAGAGTGAAAACATACAAGTACCCAGATAACAGCTTTCATCCTGTTTCCGATATGCTGTTCTTTCTGCTAATGCACTGAGTTATTAGTGCAGTACTAATGAAATCCAGTTACAGCCCATGTTGCGCAGTTGCCTAAGCTTTCTATTCACATTCTATTCAGCTACATATCTATGAGACTAGTGGCATATTAATCAGAGTGATACCCAGAATTTTCATGGCAAACAGCAAGAGAACTAGATTTCTGTTAGCCAGGGAGTTAAGTCAAACTGCAACAGATGTGATGCTTTCTTCTTCTCTGTCTTAATGGAAAGGAAGGCAAAAAGATGCAGAAAATGAAGACAAAAGGATGCTCAAAGAACAATAGGTATCCAAAAAGGATTCTTCATTGTGTCTTTTTTTTTTTTTTTTTTAAGGAGCATCTTACATATAAGATAATGTGAAAAACTATCTCCTCAGCAAAACAGGACTATCTTTTCACTGGGATAAGTCACTTGACTTGATTTCTCACAGTCACAGAATAGTTTGATGGTGACTTGAAGACAGAGGCAAAGAAAGCATTAAACACCTCTGCCGTGTATCTGCCCTGTTTGTGAGGTGACCATCATCCTATAATGGCCTGATAATATTTCTATAGTGCCTATTGCCATTAATACATTTGAGAAAACTCTTTTTATTGTCCCCCACATTTCTGGTAGCTTCAACCCCAGTTGAGCTTTGGCTGCATGAATTTTCTCCCCACAGCAGCAAGCAGCATCTCTGAATTCTTCCCATGTCACTTGATCTTACTTCCACTGGGCATATATCTTCCTTTTTTGCCTTGTTTCCAAGAGAATACCCCTGCTCAGCCAAGTCGGCCTTCTGCCTCACCTGCTTGACTTTCAGCCTTTGGAAATTGCCTGCTTCTGCACCGTTAGGAGGTAATGCTTGAAAAGTGATCAGCACTGATGGACCCCAGCACCTGCAAAAACTTTTTCCCAGGGAACCTTACTTACTTATTCCCTGAGCAACCTGAAGTCTGCTCTCCCCATGCCCAGAGCTGAGGTTTTGCTGGCACTCTTCCTCCTGTCAACAGAGATTTTAAACTTGATCATTTCACAGTCGCTGTGGCTGAGACAGCTGCCAATCTCCACTTCACTCATGAGATCCACTCTGTTAACAAGCAGCAGATCAGGGAGGGCATCTTTCTGAGTTAGCTCCCTTAGGACCTGTTCCATGAATTTTTCGTCCAGGTTTCTTAGGAATCTTCTGACCCTGGTTCTACCAGCTCTGTGATGCTCCCAGTTTATTCCTGGCAAGTTGAAGTCCCCCATAAGGACCAGGGCAGTTAATTTGGAACTATCCCTTAGTTTCTCAAAAAATAGTTCATCACTGTTATTGTCCTAGTTAGGAGGTCTGTAGCAGACTCTCACAATGACATCCACGTTATTTGTTTGCCCCTTGATTCTTACCCAGAGGCTCCCAACTGTGCCACTGCCAACTATGAGCTCCATATATTCTAACCCTCCTATTACATAGAGTGCCACGCCTCTGCCTCTTCTGCCCTGCCTATCCCTCCTGAAGAGCCTGAACCATGCAACAGCACACTCCAGGCACAGGTTTTATCCCATCAGGTTTCACTTATGCCAATGATGTCCAGTCCCTGGGACTGTGCCAAAACTTCCAGCTCTTGTTTGTTCCTCATGCTGTGTGCCCTGGTATAGAAACATTTCAGGTGTAATACATTGTAGCCAATACCTTGTGAAGCAGATGGAGGGATCCGATGAGTGCTCATCTTCTCAAGTTTTCACATACCATCCCATTGCTCATCACTGGCGAGCCAGGTCTTGTCCCTTTCCCTCTTTCAAGCTAGTTTAAAACTCTATCAAGGAGCCCCTCTAACTCCCATGCTAGAATTCTTTTTCCTCTCTGAGAAAGGTGCATCTTGTTGGGTGTCAGTAGTCCAGGTGTTTAGTAGATCATTCCATGATCAACAAACCAAATTTTTTTCCAAATACACCAACCTTGGAGCCACTCATTGACCTGATGGATCTGCCTACTCCTATCAATATTATTCCTTGTTACTAGAAGCCTCAAGGAAATTACTACCTGTGCTTCTGATCCCTCTACCAACTATCCCAGGGCCCTGAAGTCTCTTTTGATTGCCCTTGGGCTTCTCTTTGTTATGTCATTGTTGCCATTTTGAATAACCAATAGCAGATCGTAATCAGAGGGCCTTATTAGACTGGAGAGTTTTCCAGTAATGTCCCTTCCCTGAGCTCCTGGGAGTCAGCAGACTTCCCTGTGAGTTGGGTCTGGTCGGCGTAGTGGGCACTCCACTCCCCTTAGAAGGGGAGTATTACAACTACCCTTCCTTTCCTGTTTAAAGGGGAGATCTTGATGTGGGGTACAGGTGGAAAGCAGTTGGATTTTTTTCAGGCTGAATCTCTTTCTCTCGGGAGTTTTGTTATATTCTATAACACATATTGCTTTTGTTCCTGACTGGCAATAGAATCCATTTATCATAGTGTCTTTTCAAACCACATGAATTTTTATAAGTTAGAAAAACAGAATGTTTTGATGCATTTTCCTCTTTGTCATACTTCAATGTATTGGTTTTAAAAAGATGTCCCTAAAGAAAGACATGCAACTTTTTATTAATTATCTATCAGAGAGAGAACTGAAATAAAATCATAATAAGGGCTATAGAACTGATCAAGGTCAGATACATTTTCTTGTGAAAATATATAGCCTTGCTATCAAATCAGATATTCATGAAGATTCATCAAAAATATTTTCATGCATTGGTATTACAGATCACTCTAAAGCAACTAGAAATCCATTGCATGTTACAAAGCAGATACTGCAGGGAGGAACACCATACAGCAGAAAATCATAGAAAATATACTTTAAAAGCTGCAGATTAAAGAAAATTGCTGTTTTCCATTTGGCAGAGACAGACAACCTAAACAATTGGGTTAGCAGAGAACTGAGCTACCTTTGTAGAGAACAAATTCAAAACTGTCAAGGATTCAAAAAGGATTGGAGATTTTCAGTCTGTTTAACTAAGAATAGATATATATTAGCTCCTGCCAATTTAGTAATATGTCTTTCCAACACTGGTGCACACAAAAGGTCCTGTTTGTTTCAGCATGATTAATCAAACTAAGGAAAGTACTGCACATTGAAAATATCTAAAGAAATGGGGCCTTTTAAGAGTCATTTCATTCATAGGCAGTGTTCAAGAGTTTGGTACTGATTTTCTTATACTCTATTCTGTCTTTATATCTGCACCAAGTATGTGATTTATTTTAAAAGTGATCCTTTTAATGCCACTTTTACCTTAGTCGCTAGGTGCTGTCAAACTAACATTAGAAATAATGAACTAAGTCCACTTCTAGACATGAAACTAGAGGTCTCCAAAGTAATTGAGCATTGACTTGAAAACATATTTTAATTTTGTAATCTCTTGCATGAGTATTAAGGCTTTGGCTTGCAAGCTCTTCTACACCATTAGAGCTTGTCCTTTCTTGTTTATTTTTTTGGTTGGTTGGTTGGTTGGTTTTTTAATGAACTGAGAGCTTTTTATTCATCTTGTGAATGTAAGACTTTCCATCTTCAATAAATTTCTATAGAAACAGCAAAACACAGGTGGAAAAACTTAGAGGATGACTGCCTTGACTACGAGATCTTTGTATTTTATGGATAATGCAACTTTGTATGGAGAAAAGCCTGGATGTAGGCATCAAGGAGACTGTGCTAGAACAAAACAAAAAAAGAATCTGGAAGAAACAATATTGACTTCTAATGAATTATTGGAAATGATTTCCTTTTTCAAATAAATAGAAGCCTTTAGATTGCTTTGAAGACTTTGGGATTTTTTTTTCCCGTAAAAACAGAAGTAATGGTATACTGAAAACTTCAGACCAGTTTAAAAGTCTTTGGCTTACATTTGTTAATACTTTTAGTACAAATGTTAATAGTACACTTATCAATAGTAATGCTTCTGAAGCATCTACTTTCTCTTAGTTTCTCTATAAAAAAATTAGACCAGCTCTCACCAGTTCTGGTTCTCCTGTTATGAGTCATAGCCATGTTTCAGTGTTAGGCATAGGACCAGGGCTATGCTCACTGTTAAAAGTCTCATTTCAATTGGCTTCTCTGCTCCCAATGGCAGCTGTCAAGGTGAACTCAGCAACCAGATACGCTGAGCTGATTTCAGTGATTATTCTGTGAGCTGATATTTGGCTGACAACAAATGAGACTGACTAACAATTTAGCAATGACTGAAATTAAAACCATGCCTAAAGAATACCTTGAGCATGCATTTCCACTACTACATTTGTATCTTCTGTTACCTTTGTCACAAGATTTTCAACACTCTTAAAAACTTTGGAGACTTTCTGTGCATGCAATGCTTGAAGGCCAGCTGTTGTGAAACTAATGATTTTAAACATCTTTGCTAAGTTTAATCAAACAGGTTCAAGCATCATTGTCTGAATTTTTTCAGAAATACTTTTCTATAGAAGTTCAATACGTTGTAGTTCCACCTGTAACATTAAAATGCCTCTGTTACAGAAAAGAAGCTGTACCCTTGGTCTGTTTGTGTGGTTTGAGGACAAATTAAGTGCATTTTCCTGAAAGGATTTGCCCTCTTCCTGTGAAATATTTAACTATTATAGAGTTCTTAGGAGAAGCGTCTATCAGCTTTAACAGTGTTCAGCCTAAGAACTAAACTTTTTCAGGTTTTTCTAAGTCCTTGTGAAATCTCTTTCAGAAGCCCTTGTAGGCAGTTAAGGGTAATTCTCAGAAGGCAAAGCCAAAGTACCTCCAGAGGTTTCATCCTCTTGGAGAGAATCATGGATGATTTCCGAAGAAGACATGACTTCATTTTTCATATGGTAGAGTTTCTGATGTTCATGTTTTATTATGCTTCTATGTCTTCTTGATTAGCAGTCTTCTTGTTATACCTGGTGAGATGCCTGATAAATGGCACTTTCAAGATTCACCTGGGCAGGGTGTTGGGCCATCTTGCCTTGACCACATTTTTGCTGAAAAAAGTTGGACCACACAAACCTTGACATTCCTTCCAACCTGGTATTCTATAATTAAAAAGCTATTATAATGTTTCCCAGCAGTTTACAGTCCTGTTAATTCACCACCAGTGATAGTTTGTTTCAGTGGTTCAAAATCTTTATTTTTAACTTTGTAACTTGAAAATTTTATGAAGAGTTAAAATGAATGCACTTTTTATTTCCCTGGCTTGAAATTTCCTTTCTTTTCCTTCTTTCAAAGAAGACAAAAAGGACTTTCAAATACAAAAGCCAGTATATATTATACAAGTAAATCTAATTTACTAAACAGAGAAAACATAAAATTAATAGGTCAAGGAAAAAAAAAATTGGGAGTTTAATCAAATTTTCCTCCTACCCATGGTGTCCCTGCAGGATAGTCCTTGCTTTCAGGTTTAGTTTTACCTGATTCATAGACTTTCTGAGCTGGAACAACTTTTCTCTGGAAGCTTTTCCCATGCCTTCTGAGACGGGCAGCCCTTGAATCAGCCTCTCTACACAAACTTCATGCTGTTTCTCTTCTGTCACATGCTGCTTTCTGGAGCCTTCAGTGTTCATATATGTAAAAATTGATCAACAATATTTACTGGACAAACAATTGATAGATTTAATATTGAAGAAGGGTTTTGTGTTTTCTCAGTGTTTTCTTCTATTCTAAAAGTTAAATATTATTGCTATTGCTATTACTAATAACATGATAATTATAAAACCCATGTTCTAGTACACAAAGATATTTCCATTCAGTGAAGAATACTGAATGTTAGTGAAGATACTGAATGTTAGTGTGGCTGTAGAGGTCTCTCTGTACTTTTCTGTCTAGTGTAAAACTAAAACTATTGGATGTGTAGCTAAAGTAAGGTACCTTGGGTATCTGAAATATTTGAAGACTGCTATTTCTAAATAACATTCTGGTTCAGTGGCCATCAGCAATCCATAATAGTTTTCTCTTTCTTCTTTAACCCTTCTTGAGGCCTTTTTTAACTCTCTGGCTCTAGTTCCTTTAACACCTTTAACTCTCAAAAGTAAGTACTTTTTGCTGTAAAGAAGGTGGTTTCCACGTCCACTGTCTTTGAGCAATGTCTACAGCTTGCACTGTCGATCTTCCTTGTGCTTATTGGCATGTTTTTGAGCAGCTTTCTGCTGTAGGTTAAGTGAGTTTATGGTTGGGATTCAGCTTGAGAGTAACATAGGTACACTTTTAAAAAGTCTACATTCATATTCAGTTGGCTAATCACAAATGTCTGATGTCATGCATGTTCCCACTGGCCTTCCAGCTACCAGTCTGGAAGGGCGTAAGTCTCCCTTAGGTCTTGCAACAGACATGCCAGCTCCGTGGAAGTACCTTGGACATCCTAGGGCACCTGGAAATTAGCTGATACCCACTGAGTTCTTACCAAGGTCTGTCTTGACAGCACAGGATGGCCAGATGCCCTGTAAGGAGCTCACCTTTAAATTCCTACGGTGGAGGCAAGTGCATTTAGGAACCTAAAATGAAACCTATCCTATGTTGCTATGTGGTCAGGGGGCTGACCTGGATTAAACCTAATCAGAATTTTGCATAGACTGTTTACCTGGGCTGTGGGGGGGGCGGGGGGGGGGGGTGGTGCGTGCATGGACGTGGTTGTGATGTGTGAGTGGGACATGTGACATAGAAAGATGGGGTATTGTTTGGATTGTTTCTTTCTACTTTGTTTCTAATCAGGTGCATTCCCTGATCCTCTGTACTCACAGTACAGCTACACAAGGCTAGAAGTGCTGTAAGACAGGTGGTTATATTTGGTATCATGGCTGACCTGACCTGTGCTGAAGTGCTCTTGGAACGTGAACCCAATTGAAAAGTTTCATTTATTTTGGATCCAAAGCCCTCATATATGAGGAGGGGATGATTATTTTTCCTAGCTTTGCTATGTTGTATAGCACTAGAAAAAACATTACAGAGCTGTAAGTTCATTAATGTGTTTCTATTGTATTAAAAAAATAGTAAAAGGAACTTTAACCACATTCCCATCGGTGTTTGCTAAAACTTGATCCTGCAACATGAAATGTAAGACTAGATTGAAACAAAATGATAACCTGAAGGTCTACACACATCACAACAGATGACTAAAATGCAAAAACTTTTCCAGGAGCAAGAGTGGGGGGTTTTTCAGTCTGATTCACTTTGAATAAGGCAGCTTTATTCATGATGCTGTAAAGGTTATGCAACTAATTTTGCATTAAGCATTCCTAAAACACAGCCTTTAAGAGTATGACACAAAATACAAAGATCAGGCTTGTTTCTTTCTTTCAACACCTTAGTAATTTTAATTAAACAATAATTGAAATAAGCCATTAGTAGCTGACAACTAATCTATTTGAAAAGACTTAACTCTGCATTGTCTAATGCATGGTCTAACTGTTCCAGTTTCAAAGTTATAGGCCTACTTCAAGGAAGGATTCTGATTTTGCCATGCTAACACTTAGGTATCTGGTTCTTTGGGCAGGGCTTAGTAGCTCTGACTAAATCTCACATGCAATAAATGGAGAACTAGTGGCACAGAAATCAAGATTTAGATGATGTAAAGTTGGTGGCAAACATATGAAAACTCCAAAGAAAATTAATGTTTTAGATTCTGCCTTTATTTTGTATATATTAGAAATTGCAGTAACTATGTGCTCTCTGTTGTCCCTCTCAGTGCCTCCTTCACTCCTGCTGTAAGACCCTTCACACCGTGCAAATACTCTAGTGGTCACATCACTCTGGAAAGCATTGCAAGAAACTTGTCTTTCAGGCCTGGCACAAGCTCAGACCCACAGAACAAATATCCTGGACAAGTTTGCTAACCACTGAGTTGTGGGCAAGGCTGGTGTCTCCCATGCTGGGCATGTGATATGGTAAAAGGGAGCACAAGCTCTGTGAAAATAATGGAATTTGCTGGAAAGGGATTTGGTGACTGGAGCACTCCTGTAGCTTATCACTGGGCATGCACAGTAGCGAAATCTTATGTTAAAACAGGAAAATTCGAAGGACTGAACCATGTTACAGTACGTAATTTGAGCAGTATTTGCACCTTACAAGCTTTTGTTCAGCACTTCTTCCTTTATAAATTAAGTTACTGCCTTGAGTGTAGAAGTATTCTTTTGCCAGGCAGAAGTTGTAAAGAAACAGTAAAGGTGCCTCAATTATTTTTTCCATGTAAACAAGCTATAAATGAAGCAAGTGCAGTCCCTTGACTTATATAAGCTGACTAATTCCATATGTTATTATTGTTGTTGTTACTTCAAAGCCAATTGCCCAACAGAAGAAAGATAATCAAGACTGAATGCTAAGTACCTGTATCACTGACTTCTTAAGGCAAATTTTTTAACCACTTATTGTAGCTTTTATGTAGCATCCAAAAGTGTGATAGGTGCTGTACTGATAGAAGATATAGTTCCTACTCCAAACTATTTATATGGTCTGATTATTCATGACATATCAATCCAAAAATCAAAAGAATGGGAAGAACAAAGGGAAGCAAGACCAAAATAGAATGTGTCAATGTGTTTTTTTCTCTTTTGCTTCAGTAGTCTTACTAGTTTGGGCGTTCTTCATACCCATGCCTATTTTGTTTAAAAAAAGATAAAAATGATAAAAAACCCCAACATTAGGGTGGGAGGGCATGTGTTTGCACAGCGTACAGTAGGGAAAAGAAATGGCAAAGCAAAATAATAATAAAAAAAGAACAATGAAGAAAAGGAAAAGTTAAGGAACTGATGGCAAGATTTAAGTCTGACTAAAAAAAGATGTGTCTGTAAAGGGGATGATGGGAAAAAGTCAGTTACAAGACAGGCTCTTATGCAAGTACTTCCAATACCAGAGACCAAAGAGACTCCAGGCATGATTGTTAGTGGCTAAACTCCAAACAAGCTGTACTCTAACAACATCACCAAAATAGAAAGTGTGGAAGGTCAAAGTTACACCACAGGAAAGGGTGTACAGTTACAGCTTGGAATGGCCCAAGTTACAGAATCACCAAATCACAGAATCAACTAGATTGGAAAATACCTCTGAGGTCTTTGAGGCCAACCTATGACCCAACACCACCATGTCAACTAGACCATGGCACTGAGTGCCACATCCAGTCTTAAACACCTCCACTGGCAGTGACTCCACCACCTCGCTGGGTAGTCCAATCCAATGTTTAATCATGATTTCTGTGAAGAATTTCTTTCTACTCTCTAACCTAAACCTCCCCTGATGCAGCTTGAGACTATGTCCTCTCACTAGTTGCCTGAGAAAAGAGACCAACTCCCACGTGGCTACAGCCTCCTGTCAGGTAGTTGTAGAAAGTGATAAGGCCACCCCGAGGCTCCCCTTCACCAGGCTAAACAACTCCAGCTCCCTCAAGCACAGCTGTGAAACTCCTTCCCTTGCTGAAGGTGTTTTGTACCCAAATTAGTAAATGGAACAGAAGTTTATAGTTTGCGTTGCAAGACTGAATGGAAGCTGTAGGGCATGGAGTTTCTTTTCAACACTGTCTAACTAGAACAGAATAGTGCCAGACTGACGCTTCACAAGGTTATCCTAACATGTTATTCCCATAAAGAATTGGAGGCAACAGGTGCCAGTGCCAGGGCATGTCTCTTCAATGATGGAACTCCCAGTGCCATTGCTCTGCTGGTTTGGTGCATATTATTTAAGACTTCATCATAATACACAAGAATTTATGTTTTCCAACAGTTACTTCCAAATTACTGATGTCAGTTAATTTCAGCTAAATATTTATTACTTTGCATACCATTCCTAACATCACCCCTTTTGATGCAATTATTCGGCATACTGTAGGTATTAGAAATATGGTCTTAGCCTCTCCACACTAATTATTACATCTTTTATTAAATATTGAGCACAGATTCCATATACTTCTTTTGATTATATGCTCCCCATGTGCACATAAAATGGCTATCTCTTCATTTTGATGCTGCACTATTCTTAAACAAAAAGCTTCTGCAATGGAGTCAGAGTTAGCATAAAAATACCTGTCCTGTCAGAACAGTTCAGCCACAAAGTTCAAATAACCAATTAATCACTGCATCTGCTTCAAACTCCCCTTAGAGGCTTGCATTATCTGAGCCAATTGCCTTTAAGAGTTTCTCTTTATCCCTAGGCACTTATGCCTTCATTTGATCTGAATCTAATTAGGTGCAGAAGAATGTGAAAAGCAAGTCGTTAAGACAATGGAACACAATCCTCAACACTGAATTTTATAGCAGCTCCTATAGCAGAATTATCCTAGGAATTTCAGAGAACAGGCAAAACCCGAAATGATAGTATTTTCAAAGCAAAGGACACTGCTCTAGTGACTAAGTGGCACTTTCCAATCTCTTGCTACCAGTTGTAGAAAGCTGTTTCAGATCTGAAAAACCGAAAAAAATTGGACTTCAGGTTGCAGTCTGAAAGAAAAAGGGTATAGGTATATATTGTGGTTTTGAGACAACTGTTGCCATTCCTGCCTAGTATTTCAAGAAAAAAGAATAAGGGGTATATAAGCCAGAGCTTGTTGTTTGCCACAGGCTATCCTTCTGGCAGCAAATGGCTCCCATTTGAGTCTGCCCCTGAAAACACAGACTCCTTACTCAGAAGAGAGTGTAGTGTGCCTGACTGCCATGGATGCTGTTTCTTCCTTCTTTTGTTTGTCTCTTTTATTTTAAAAATAATTTTATGAATACAAGGCCAGGTTTTAGTCAATGCCCTTACACCAGAAGTAAGCAGTACTTACACTTAGACTGATAGATACCATGGCTAGAATCACTTTTAGCTGCAAGTGTGCTGGAATCATGCCTACCAAGTGAAAGATATTTCTCCATAAGCATCACTTCACAGTTTCAAACTATCAAGATTTTAATGCATTCTAGGTTTTCTAAAAAATCTTTATACCTTATCTTTTCAAACTCATGTGTGCTCTTTTAATTCTAATGACTGTTTTCCTCCTATCAGTCTCTGAGAACGGAGAAGTAAGGTGTCTGATTTGATAGGATTATAGTAGAACTGATGCAACGAAAATCCCATGCAAGCTTTAAAAATGTCACAGGCTCAAGAATGACTAAGCAGTCCAATCTCTAAACAGTTACACTGACAATTAATAATTTTATTTTCCAGTTCATTAAATTATGCCTCTCAGCATTTGGGACAAAACACATATTAAAAGTCAAACAAATCCAGAGTGACACAACATAAAATTCAAAAAGCCAAACATCATATTTTAACATTTTTTTTTGTCCAAAATGCTACTCTTCATCATCAACCTCCTTCATCAGAAGTCAAATGAAGTGGAAGGTGTTTCAGCATGGTCTGGAAGTGATGAGCTGCAGGCCACTTACCCAGCATTAATGCAAGTGTTAGTTAAATGCCCTTCTGAGACCACCATGCCACTAAGATTCAGGAGTTTCAACTGAAGTAGGGTTCAACTAGGCCTCTCAGGTAACTCAACAGTTGTGATAGAGACCAAAATGACACTTGTATGTGGGNTGTATTATTATTTGAGTTCATAGAACGACCTCTTTCAGAGCTGATATTCTACTACTGATGACCAAATGAGCTTCATCACTAACATCAGAGCAAGTAGAAAAATTTTCTAAACCCATGAAAGACAAAGGCATGTGTCACTCCACGAGCTACATGTGGCCATGTTACAAAGGAGCAGGAAGGCAGGGTGCTCTGCTTGCTGCAGTGCACTGCAAGTCTTTGGAGATATGCTGAGGAGGCAGCAGGCAGGTGCCTTCTGCATTTTGAACCAGCTGAAACCGGTGATTAGTCTTCAAATGCACATCATAGCACAATGTGGTCATTGAGCAAGGGCAACACAGACTGGCACGTACAGCTTTGTTCCCTCTGTACTTAAAGCATAGTAGACATTTGGTGGTTACTTTCATTCTGCCTCTGTCTGCTGGGCTAGAGTTCAAGCTGGATGTACCCCTTCTGCCTACAAGGGCAAAGCCAGTGTGTGAGGCAGATCTAGCCTGGACATGAGTTTGCTTGCCTGGAAGTCAGTTGTCTCATTCCAGACGTGAGTCAGAGTGCAAACTGGTGTGTGGGCTCTAGGCTTACATAAGTACTCAGTCTATGAACTAAGATGACTGTAGCTAGTTTGACCAGAGTCGAGTCTTTTGTGTTCATTATTGCTCCCGATCCCTGCAGAAATGTCACAATTTTCTTCACCTCAGTGATGTCCATGAGATTTAAATAAAATTCTAGCAGTCTCAAATTCATGAAACTTATTGAAAAACAGGTGGTATTAGGCTTACAGGTATTTCAAACTGCTGAAGCTCTTTTTACAAGAGTGCCTTGAAAACACAGTTTCAGAATACAGCAATATTTCTTATATATACAAAAATAGAAAAAAAACCACATATAGTCAGCCTTAGGCATGCAAAACCCCAGTAATTATTAGACAGAAAACTAGGAATTCGTTATATTTTTAGAAAACTAATAATATTCCTCAACTTTCCAATATATAAAGCCAACACCTTGTTATGGTGAAACATACAATTTATTTCTAGGCATGAGAGTGACCTAGTTCTGCTTTCCTAGTGCTGCGCACATCAGAGTCAACTTCTGTTTCAGAAATCTCATCATTCAGTGCAGGAAAATTTTATGCTGAGTATACTGACCAAGGCCATTGCCTTGGTTTTCCTTTCAGCTGTGCTCAGTTGCACAGACTGAACTTTTCACTTATGAGGGAGTATGAGGTCAGTCGTACAGTGGCAAACAAGAAAGAAAGTGATTCCACTGTTTTGCTCCTCCTATGAAGTGAATAAATATTGCACTGTTCAGATGAGAGACATGAACTCTGTTCACCTGGCTTTACACTGCTGAGGAAAACACAGCAGCTGTAGAGTGAAGATCAACCCTAATGATGCTCTAAGATTTAAAAGAAGCCAAAGGAATTGGAAAGTAAAGTTTGTGACTTATCAGTTGAGGGCTCGA
Source organism: Sclerurus mexicanus (assembly GCA_013396755.1). Classification (NCBI taxonomy): domain Eukaryota; kingdom Metazoa; phylum Chordata; class Aves; order Passeriformes; family Furnariidae; genus Sclerurus; species Sclerurus mexicanus. Next base: position 102,360 of record VWZF01002111.1, read on the forward strand.
CTTCTCACTGCAAACTTTGACCTTTGTTTTGTAAAGAGGCCCATCGGCACACCTCCTTATAGGGTCAAGACTAGCATCTTCAGATGAAAATATGGTGGACATCTGATTTTGGTGTATTTGTCTTTTTTCCCCTTCTTCTCTTTTTTCCTTCGTTTTTTATTTTCTCTTCCCAGATTTGTCTTTCGTGTATTTAATTTTTTTTTTTAACCAATCTGACCATTGACTGTCCTAGAGAGATCAGGCAGTTCCAAGCACTCAGAGGAACCAGCGGGAGGTGATCCCACTCCCACACCGCTGGGCCCATGTAGGCACGCCAGCAGAGCCCTCTTGTGGAGACACCGTGAGAAGCAGCAGCAGGAGGAGTTTTTCCTCACTATGCAGCTTACAGAGTTTTCTCAGAATGGCTAAACAAAATGAAAAAAATCCCCACTTTTCATTTGACAGGTCTACAAAGAGGCATTTGGTGGTGTAACTAAACTCCTTAGGGACTATGCTGGCTTAGCCAACACTTGCTATCCTGACTAAAGGTGTATGCATTTGGCTTAAGATCCTCAAGTTAAACTGACAGAGTTCAGCTGTACTAAATATTGCCATCATAGGGAGTGTAAACAGATCATATCCTCTGTTTCACATCCTGATGCCAGCAAAACTGTTTATGTAGGTGGAAACAGGCTGATGGAGGAGTTCTTTCATTGGCAAGGATGATATCACTAAGCTATGGTGGTGTGTCTGTCTCAACAAGGGAAAACATCTTTCTCAGGGCACTGCCTGTGCTTCCCTCAGGAGGATCAGTCAGAAAAAGCACTGATATATAGATATTGACTCTGAGCAACAAAGAATGAAAACTAAGATCCTCCATTTCTCAGGCTGTGTCTATAGAGTCTTAGATAGGTCTGCACTGCTCTGGAGTGGTAGAGTAAAACTAAGTCTCCCATGAAGAAATATGGTGGTGGTGGAAGGATAGGTATGAATGTATAACTAGCTTTACAATAGAGTTTCTGCTATACAGCAGGCACTTCTGAAGTGTAGTCTTAATCTTAGACTGTAATCTTCTGTCATTTTATTACTTGCTGCCTCTCAAGGAAAATAGCTCTAATTAGATTACTGGCATTTGCATTTATCACTGATCACATTTTAATACCACTTGCTTTGTTCTTCATCTCAGTTTAATTATCAGTTCAAGGATTTGATGAAAAGTCAATAGCTACTTTCATCAGGACAGCCCTAGTTCTTGCTAGGATTATTTTCCCCAATATTCCTGTGAAAATGGCCAAAGTTCACTTTTTGAAAACTGCTGGATACTTTCTACAGGCCCTTCTGTGTTATATTAAAGTTTTAATTCTTAGGAGTCTAGAAAACACTAAAGAAACATAGGTAAATAGCCTGCCTATAGATTCTACATTAGAAGGAAAATGTGCTATGGGACAGTGAACTTCATGTCTTCTGTCCCTTCATTTGCTGCCATCTTTCACTTGGACTTAGTGCTCATGATGAATGACTCCTACACTAACCTATAAATCTGTCTGACATCTTGTACTTTCATATCCTCTTTCTTAATGCTAGTTCTTGATCTCCCCTTCTACAGCTTGTGGCAGGGCAATTCACTTTCATGGCACTAGAGGAAAAGCAGCCCAAAGAGACCATATGGCAGCTAAGCCTCCTCAGTCACCAGGGAAAGTGATCCCATTAAAGCTATATTTAGCTGGCACTAGTCCAGCCTTGTGAGCTGTGACAACAATGTTTCTGTGAGTATCAAGGCAACAGAATCACATGTGGGGCTTACAGTCTGTAGCCTGCACTGCATAGTGTGTTGGGTTTGAGAGACCAGCAATCCACTGGAGAAAAGAAAGAAACAGGCAGAAACTGAGCCAGCTGACCTACTAACTGGACTGCTATATTCCCTCAAGAGGTTGCAATAGGAAAACAAAATTAAGGTTAAGCAAGGAATAGAAAATGTGAGCAGCTTTCAAACAGCCTCAGTGATAGAGGATGTTTGTTTCATGACACAGGATTGTATCAGGGTGCTGAAGAGGAGCTCTGGACGTTATGCCTTCCACTGCTACCTGTCATGCAGTTTTCTGGCTCCTATGTAGTCAGTTTTAGATAATCATTGATTATACAGGATAGGGGATCCTAAGAGAAATAAGACTTGAAAGGGTCTGAAGACTGCAGGCAAAAATAATCATAGTCCTGTGCATGCTTACCCTTAGCATGTCTTAGAGGCAGGGAACAAATTCAGGTTTAAGTTTATTGCTCCCCAGAGGTTCTGATTCATGCTGTGCATGCTAAACCATTGTGTTATTTACCACTTCCCTAACATTCCTGATCCTGAAAGTATACCTAATGTGAAGACCGCTGTCTATCACTTTTTTATTTCACACAACTATGTGGATAAGAGGAGAGTGTCTGCCAAAGGGTTTTTGTCAGACATCTCTCTCTTACTAATGTTATGCCTCATTGACTGTTTTTTGTGGGTTTTTTTGAGTCCGTGGGCAGACACAGTACAATGCTGGCATAAAAAGTGAATTTGGCTCAGACAGAACTGGGGAGTAAACCTAGGGGACACCTTCTTGAGTGACTTGTCTTTATAAGTCTGAAATCATTTTGAAGAGCTGCTTAAATTACAAGCCAACAAAAGTATAGAAGGGAAAAAAGGTGATAAAAAAGGTGATTCCTTTTTGGGACATTTGGAATTTCTAGCTGTATAGGCATCCTGGTAACAGAATTCCCCAAGTAAAACGGGAGGATGTGGAATCAATCTTCAGTTGCCCTTGGCAGAGGATTTTCGTCTAGATTCCAAGTTTTTCTGGGGTCATTTCAATATGAATGGCCTCATTCATGTCCTTGGACAATACAGATTTTGATAGTCTTTTCCAGAGGTAGGGAAGCTTATTCAGGTTTCTGAAGATTCCTAATCCTGCAAACACTAACCCTGTCCTGTGCCCATCTCACTCTGCAGGAAGAAGACTGCATTTTGGAGGAGACTCATTCAGAAGCCACTGAGGGGTATGGCAGCAGGTCCTGTCTTAAGGGAGTTCTTAGGGAAATGCTGGTCTCTTCACAGAAGCACAACATTCCTCTGTCATCAGAGAAATAAATAAGTGCATGAGGAAAAAGCTAATACAGATTTTTACCTGAAATTACCAGTAACATCCTTGTCTCTGATATGACAGATAAGAGGTGCTTAATACGCTGAATACAGCTATTGAAAACCTGTGAAAGATAACATGTCTTTCTGGATCACCAGCTAATACAATGTGGGATACCACAGAGCATCTCAAATAGCTTTTGATTTTGATTTTGATTGTAGTGAGCATCTGATGGCAAATTGATGGAGTTTGTTGCCTTTCTACTTCCAGGGCAGAGAGGATAGGGGAGTCCCTCATGTCGGATGGTTTCTCTGGTTTCTTTTATGTCATATAAGGCTTGCTTAGATCATGGATTTAAGAAGGGAAGAGATGAGTGCTTTGTGCATATCACTTCTTCCTGCAAGCAAGCTTAGTGGCTAATGGCACTCATACACATACTCATCTGGAGCAAAGAGGACTATGTACCGAATTATTTGCTTGAGTTACAGAGATCTCTGACAAAAACCAGGATTATTTTAGCTCTTGAAGCTGCACTCAGTGCTGAGAACAAAGACATTTTCAATGTGATTTTTAAGCTGAAGTAACAAACAGTAAAAAGAAAACATAAGCAAACAAACAAAAAAAGAATGAAAGGTTCCATAGGCAAATATATCCATTATTGTAATACAATCAATCATTTTAGCCACTTGGACATCCCAACATTAGCTCTGTCTGCACAGAAGCTAGAGGTGAAGAGAAATAAGGAGCTGGAGGGAACATATGGGAATGTCACAGACAGTGAGGATGGAACACTGAGGTGACGCCTCCACAGCAGTCATGAGCCATCAGAAGGAGGAGGAATGAAAGGAAACATCTCAGTTACCTTTTGATTGGCAGATGGGTGCAATGTTAATCTGACAACTGCTTTGCAAATATTGTTCAGGCTGTTTCAGTCTCCTTCAGCCTCTTCAAGCCTTATAAATATAGGCAGCCTGATCCTGCATGTCCTGCACAACGCAGGAGTGCTGTGTTACTCCCGAGTACTAGTTAATATCAGATGTTCCCTGAAAGCTCCGTGTTTTATTCACTTGGGTTTATGGTTAACTTAAAACCCTAAGTACCACAGGCTCACATGCCACTCAATAGTAGTTGATGCCTACAGGAGTGTCCACCAACAAAGTTAACACTGTTACTAATAAAATGTTTAAACTCTTGAAAGTTTGAACAAAAAAATTCTGAACATTTGTCTTGCTTAATAAAAGAAGTCTTAAAATCAATTAATTTTTAGTCCTGTGGTCAAAGTTTCTTTACAAAAGTCCAAGGAGATCATGGAAACATGCTATTATCCTACACCCTATTACTGAGGAACACAGTTTAATTTGCCATCTAGCCCTTCATATTAAGTCCATCTTTTTTTTCTAAAAGCTAATTAATATTTTAAAGTCCAAAATGCATCCTCTGACTTAAGCATAGCATTAAGCTCAGGTGTAATCATAGATGACTCATTTAATTATGATGCTGATTGCTGTAATTTTTATAATACACCATGTTTAAAGTGTAATTTGCTAAGAACTATAGTTTAAGGAATGGTCCAATTTCACTACAGACAACACTCTTAATAATGCCTGTAATTCACACTACTACTTTTGCTTATATGATTCTTTCTTCAATTGCCAAATCTGAAGTATTTAAGCATATGTCCAATTGTAATTTCATGTTCAGCAGTCCAGTCATTTCCAAAAGTGAGTTCAGAAAATTATAATGTGCCATTTTTGCCTGAAAATCTCCAGTACCCCAATGCTTTGGTACAAGTAACTAAAATTGGACGTTCATTTATTCCTGTGAATGTGTGCATAAAGTTCCAGTGAAAATCTGCCTGCAGGTATACATAACCTTGAGAGCTGGAAAGCAGTGTTGACTTTCCCAACATATATGTAACCACCGGGGGCTAATTTTTCATACTAACAAAAGTTCACAGCCAGGTGAACAACTGTCCACACAATGCAATAACAGTAGACAGGTAGCAGTACAGTTGAAGTGTTAACTGAGAGGAGCAGAGAGGTAAGCAATACCAAAAAGCCATCTCCTCATCCTGTAACACTGAACAGTGCTGAGGTACTGTAACACCCTTTCTTTCTCAGCTAGATCCACTCCTACCAGGAATACCTGGCAGAGGAAGGGTCTCTGCTAACAGATTGAGGTAGCACAACCTATCTGTAACTGATTAAACTGGTCCTTCAGCAGTGGGATAAATGCTATTCCTCTCCAATATCATGAGCTGGATGAATGATTTATTTGTATTGATCTGAATTTTTAATAGTAGAAATTCCCTGGCCCTTAATAAGAAGAACAGTAATATTGTTCTGTATCTCCTTCTATCTATGAAGCTTAAACTGCACTGCACTATTGAACACATTACTAACAATACAGTTTATTAAGTACAGGTTATTATTTCCTGTGTGGGCGCACTTCTACTGTAAGACGGTGTAGGTGGGAGCCAAGGGAAGTCAAAGCTGAACAGTGTGTTCAGGACCCCCAGACATCAGAAGTGTACATGTGAGCAGGACATTCCACAGTCAACACTGAAATTATCCCTTATGCACACTGATAATGTGCTCTTCAAAAATTTTTCTCTCTTCCCAAACCTCATTTTCTCTGTTTGCAGTGCAGAAAGAAAGTAAGTAGAGAAGTCACTTATAAGATTATAAATGTTAGAAGCATACTATGCAACCTCCTAATTAGTTTCATTTCCCCTATGTGCATTCAATAATCCAATAATCCATTTAACATGGATGTTATTAGAAGCCTTTTCTACCCATCCTGCTTGTGCTGTAGTCTTTTTCAGACAAGTGACTTCACTGTCACATGAGTTCTCTGCCTCTGTCCTGATCCTGCTTTCAATATTTCAGCTCTTCAAACAAGGATGTTTGGAGAATCTGCATGTACAGAAAAAGAGATTCTTTCATATAAAATGAATCCAGTTCAGCAGTGCTAAGGGATTTAAATAAGTCTTCAAACTCTCAATAAATGCTGGTATCAGTCCTTCTGTCCACACATCAGTACAATCCAATGCTGAGTACTCATTACTAATCATACATGAGTTTGTTTTTTATTTTGGTACTGAAGAAATAACATTTTAGATACCAGAATAAGACAAATAGATATACTGCGTATGGGGAAAATTAAATGCTATATTGTTCCCTTGTAGATTATATTTTCTGTGACAGATACTAATTATGTTAGGAGTGGTGTTTTCATGAATGAATGAACCCACTGGTCTGGGGGCTAAGGTTTGTTTCCTCACCTCAGAAATTGCAAATATAACAGAAGTAAATGCTTAGTGATTGTGGAGAGTTGACCCTGGCAGGACACCAGGTGCCCCCAAAGCTGCTCTATTGCTCCCCTTTTCAGTGGGCCAGGGGAGAGAAAAAATAATGAAAGTCTTATGGGTCAAGATAAGGACAGAGAGAGATCACTCACCAATTACCATCACAGACAAAACAGACTGGACTTGGGGAAATTAATATAATTTTCTGCCAACAAAATCAGATTAGGATAATGAGAAATAAACCAAACCTCAGAACACCTTCCTCCCACCCTTCCCTACTTCCTAGGTTCAACTTCACTCCCAAATTCTCTGTCTCTTCCCTGCAGTGATGCAGAGGGACAGTGAAGGGAGTTTGCAGCCTGTTCATCACACATTGTCTCTGCTACTCCTTTCTTCTCAGGAAGAGGATTCCTCACAAATTTCCCCTGCCCCAATGTGGGACTCCTCACCCAGGAGAGTCCTCCATGAACATGAGTTCTCCCCATGGGCTGCAGTTCTTCTTGAACTGCTCCAGCCTGGGCTTTGCATGGGTTACATCCTCCTTTGGGCATCCACCTGTTTTGGTGTTGGGTCTCCCATGGAATGCAGCTGTATTTCTGCTTCACCATAGACCTCCGTGGGCTGCAGGGGCACAGCTGTCTCACCATGGTCTTCACTATAGCCTGCAGGGCAATCTCTGCTGTGGTGCTTGGAGCACCTCGTCCCACTCCTTCACTGATCTTGGTGTTTGCAGAGTTGCTTCTCTCACAGTCTCACTCCTCTCTTCTCTGCTGTTGTTAGGCAGCAGGTATCCCTTTTCTCAATCTGTTATCCCAGAGGCACTGCCACCACCACTGATGGACTCAGTCTTTGCCAGTCTTGTCCATCCTGGAGTTGGCTGGCATNTAGCCTGCAGGGCAATCTCTGCTGTGGTGCTTGGAGCACCTCGTCCCACTCCTTCACTGATCTTGGTGTTTGCAGAGTTGCTTCTCTCACAGTCTCACTCCTCTCTTCTCTGCTGTTGTTAGGCAGCAGGTATCCCCTTTCTCAATCTGTTATCCCAGAGGCACTGCCACCACCACTGATGGACTCAGTCTTTGCCAGTCTTGTCCATCCTGGAGTTGGCTGGCATTGGCTCTTTTGGACGTGGGGCAAGCTTCTGGCAGCTTCTCACAGAAGCCTGTAGCCTCCCTGCTATCTAAACCTTGTCACATAAACTCAGTACAGTGGTACTTCATATCAAAAGCAGATTGTGAGGGAAGGTTTAACATTTTCTCTCTGAACACTAACATCAAAATCTAGCACAAGTCCTGGTCTTGATCTGAACCTTATTACCAAACAAGTATCAATGGCCCAGACATTATTTTGATTACCATAGTCTGACAGCTTTCTGTCTCTCTCCTACCCAAGGGTGTGGGCTGAGCCGTAGCCCAAGGCCCACAGACAGAATCTGGTTTAAAAAGTGTGAACTGGGAGATGTGAGGGATATGTGAGCTTATTTATATGCATTTTACATTGCTAAATCTGATGGGTTTATGGTTTTTGTTCAGCTTAAGGTTATTTATTTGTCTACATAATTCTGATTTCACTCCATTGTTCTATCTTCCAAGTTTATGTTGTCATCAAATTGTTATTTTTCTGCCCAGATTATTATGAAATCATTGAGAACTCAGTCAATGATTATTTTTAAAAGCCTTTGTTACTAATCTCTCTGAAACTCAACAATTCCTTCTTCAGCATGACTCAGTGTTCCAAGCAATTAAATCAGTTTTTACTCACCTTGATTAAATGACAACCTTAAGATCATTAACACCTTTGAGTTTTGTTTCCTTCTTGACTATGATTTTTTTCCATGTTCATATCCTCGTCTCCAATGACTAGATTGTCTTTGTCCCTAGGAAGACAGGAAAACAAGTTCAAATATGGTAAATTGTGATTCACTACAACATAGAAATACAATGCTTAATTTTTTTCATGCATCAGGTTGGTCCAAAACTGGTTGGCCAGAGTTGCTGTAGACTCTTCATCCTTGTAGATGCTCAAGAATTGATGGACATAGCACTAAGCAATCTGCTCTGATTAGATATGCTTTGGGTTGGTGGAGCAGGGGGGGTGAACAGTGGATGGTGGATTAGATGACCTCCTGCAGTGCATTTCAAACTTAATGATTCAATTTCTAACATTGTGATCCTTACTGAAATCAGAAGCTAATGCACCTCAGTGATATTTTACTTCTATTCTGTTCTCCCATCACAGTTGTACTTTTCTTGTTCTCCTTCATTTATATCATTGTCCTAGTTCAGCAGGTGGGACCAGTTATCACTGCGTGGGGGTGATCAAAGCTATGTGTTCTACCCCCCTCTATTCATTTCCCAAAAACAATGGACCATTTGCAGCAGCTGCCCAGGGAGTTGTTAGCACCTTCACACTCAGCCTGAGGGGGCCTGGCTGCTAATGGGCCATCAATGGTTCAACAATACCCCATGACTCAGAGTTAATCACCCATTGTGTGAGTCCCCGCCCTGGGGGAGGGACTGGGTGATCCCTGAAGGTACATAAGCAGGGGGTAAGAAGACCTCAGGGACTTGTCAGATCTAGAGGAGCAGCAGGACCTTGATAGGAGGAAACCACCAGACCAGACCCCAGCCATCATCTGCACCAACAGGTTCTTTACTTCCTTTTGCTTTGGACTTGGGGGAACCACGTGGGTCTCAGCACAAGGGCTAACAAGCCCTTTGGGCTTGTGCCCTGGGACACTGGGTTATACTGCTGGGTTTTGGTGAGTTGAAAGCAGTTTTCTCTTCATGTCAGTGTATTTATTGTAATACCTTTCATTAAATTGTAACTCTGACTTATAATTCCTCTTGTGGTGGGTCCATTTTTCCTGCCAGTTTACACTTAAACCAGCACAATGATTGAAGTGCTTGTACTGTATTTGACACATATTTTTTGCTTATTTGACACATATTTTTTGCTTTCTTATTTTTAAATAGTGTGGAAAGACAAATACAGTTACATTGTCATTATATATTGATAAAGCAATACTGTCTTAGTAAATAAGTGACAGCAAAACCCTAATTTATGGGGCCAGAGTTTGAACCATCAAAATGAGAAAAACAGTAGTTGTTGAAATAATACACAGAAAAATAAGGCTTAAAATAAAAACCTACAGAAATCAATAATCCCTCCATGTCATTGAAATCAACCTGGTTTGGGAAATCAGATTTGTATCTATGTGTCTCATTTTTTGCACAAAGGTGTGCAGAAATCCATAAACCATACTAACATGCTTCTGTAAAAGAAAGGGTCAAGAGACACTAAGGAAACAAGTCTTAAAAACTGTTGCACTTATTAAATCCTGAAGCTTTCTCCAAGAAACTTTGATTGTCCATGATTCTGCAACTGCAGGTGGGGCAGAATTGAAGTTGGTGAATACATGACTAAGCAAATGTCCTTGTAATTTTTCTTGTTGTCAGAAGAACAGAATCAACTTAGGAGTTATTGACATAGTCTGATAACCAAAAATGGAAATTATTTCTCTTAACATCCTAGTGAAAATTCCCAGCATATTTCTGAGCTTACAGAATTGGTGCTGAACACCTGAATTGACCAAGTCTGGTCAATCACTTCATTAATTCTCCATTGAAGTCTTCCTCTGATTGTTACTCTTTGTAGCAAAATTATACCTTGGAAGATTTGCACTTGAATTGCACTGTACTTCACGATCTACAAATACTGTACCATTGCCAAATGGACTTCCTTACACAGAGATGGCTACTTTAATATAATTATGATCAGCAGGAAATATCTAAAACAATGAAGGAATGCTAAGGATACCACATAGACATTCAGCTTATTTTAAATTATGTTCTACTCACTAGCTTTTAAAATGATATTTCTTGCACAAAATATCCTTCTGACTGATCACACATTTAAAAATGGGCATATGTTTACAGAGAAATTGAATTTTTCTTGTCACATCTTACTTAGTCTGAGCTTTAACTATGAGCAATTTCACAGTTCCAGGGAGAGTTCTCTTCAAGCTGCATGAAAAATTACAAATACTTACTAGCAGTTTTAACCTGCTATAGCTTCCTAATCATATGAATTCTCCTCTAACTTTATTCTTCATCTTGACGTATGTCCCAGAATGTTCTTTCAACAACCATCTTCCAGTCAAAATCTTACTATTCTTTCTTATCCTTCAAAAAAAATAAAAATAAAAATCTGTGATGCCACAGAAATGTATTAGACAACCTCAGAAAGGACCTCAAACTATTATAGGCAGATATTGACATATGTTTAAGGCCCTTACAAAACTATAAAATATGCAGTCTTTCTTATCACTTAAGTCTTTTGCCTCTGATTATATTTTGCCCCATTAATTGGAGTTATTAATTTATTATCAGCCACTTGCAAGATTAATTGTAATAAAGGGACAAATGTTGAGAGGTGGATTTCTTTTGCTGAAATTCTGTTTGTTTACAAGGAATGTATATGAAGATTATTTTTCGAATATGATAACCAGGTAATTTCTTAGCTTTCAAATGACATATATGACCTTTCCATGAGTTCTGGGGCAAAGAAGCTCTCATTTTTTTGCTGCTTCTTGAAACATTTTTATTTTCTGGTAGATTGTACCTTTGCCTTCTTCCTCAAATGCATATGGATATCCAACAGTGTCAGGTCCTAACTTCTAATCATGACCCTGTTGCTTTGAGTGGTGTTTTGAGGTACTCTCTGTGGATAGACTTGATTGTTAGTTCCATTGACCTAATGGATCCACCATCTTTGAATGAGTCTGCTACTCTGTCTTTATCCAGACTCACTTCATGGAAGCTGTTAGTACCTTTCAACCCTATTTCAGACAACACATTACTCAAACACGGCTGTTAAAGTCAACTCATTCAATACATCTCTTTACCTAACCTGAGCCTCATGGCAATTTTTTCCACCATCACTGGGTTATTGAGACCTCTGTCAGCAACAGAATAGATTGAATGAGTCACTTGAGTTTAATCCCTCCTGTGAAATTTTACACTACTTTGCTAATTGTTATGAATAATTTATTTCAGCTTTCTTTGTGCCAACATCCAGTCACTGATATTTCAACAGATACTAAATTTCACTGCAAACTAAAATGAAACTGCATTGTAAAAAAATCTTTCTGCACCTCTGTTAAATTAATCTAGATTCTGGTTCAGAAAAAAATAAAACAAAAAATAAATTATTGCCCATGGTGTCCTAACCTCTTATGCCTGTAGACTGAGTAGACTGACCCAAATCCTGTCATTAGTCCAGGTATGTTTCACCAGCTACTCACTTCCTTCCTTCACTTGCACTAGGGTATGTTTTTCAGTTGTTCCAGGCAGTGTAATACTGTCAATTTGCCATTGTTTATTTAAACAGCATGTTAAAGAAGGTTCATGTAACTTGACATTGTTACAGAAGGCTTTACCCTGCACAAACCCTGATGTATGGTGGCTAGCTGTTACTCAACACCTTCCAGAATTTATTCATAACATAATAATGTAGTCATACATCAAACATGCCTTTCAGAGCAATGGATAATTTTCTCATGCTTCATCTAAATTATCCTGCAAAGACCATTATACATCTTCTTTTTTTAGTATAGATTGGAGGCCTTTTCCCTCATTCAGCCATTTTATTTAATTCTATTACAGAAGTTCTAGAGCCCATAGCAGTGTTTAGAAATAAGTGTACATAGTTGTGTACATAGCTATGTGTAAACAGTAGATGTCATATTCAAAGGATCAGAAAATTTCTTTTTTCATTATATAGTTTCATAGAAAAGTTTGAAATGTATTTTTTGCTCCCTCTTTTCATCATCTGCTAATAACAAATAATTTTTTTTTCTGGAAATAGTGTATTTTTCTTCTCAAAATAAAATGCCTTTTTTTCCTCATAATGTCCTCAGTTTCATAAATCAGGTTATGTTACAATGGCCCAAAGAGATTGTGGTAGGTACTGAGCTGCACTGCTGGGTACAAACCCTTAAGTGCAGCAGTAGCACAGTAAAGTAATGGGGTGTGGAAGCTTCAGCAAGTCAGCAGGGGTGGAAATGATAGACATGTCTCACCAGGAGCACAAGCTCCTGGGGGGATAGGCTGAGGACACACGTCCTGGCATACAGCATGGACATGGCTAATCTCATCCCACATTTGCTGTCTCTGGTAATTTGTGTGTTCTTGGGATGTGCTAGTTAATCTCTCATAATTAAAATAACATTGGTCTAAGGAGCACTGAATGGCAATGTATATCTTGGTCATTTATAGGCATAGTAATGCCCCTAGTTAGCATGGCAATCAGCAAATTAGTATCAGCATGGACTTACTAGCACCCAACTGCTGTACCTCAGGTCTGCAGGAGTTTGCGTGGCCAGAAGGACATATCTACACAGTTCTAGACGCCAAAGTAGTTTTGGTCTGTAGTAGGTGTCATCTGTGGGATAGGACAATGGGGTGGACTAAAAGAGTGGCTGACAGCATGCTTGTATAATCATTTATTGATTGATACAGATTGCCTTTGTCAGCTAGTATGGACTGATTCTGGATGCAGGCCTGCTGCTGCTCTGAATAATGATGTTAACAGCCTTAACATAGCTGAGAGTATGAGATAGCCTGTTGGAGACCATTTTCAAGGAGGCTCAGAGCAATGAAAACATGGCAACTCCTGTATCTTTGGATGCAACCTTGGAGATCAGAAGCTGGAGGGCAATCTAATTCTCTCTCCAACTAATCCAATCTTTCTCAGACCTGTAGTCATGCACATCAAGACTCCTCAGCCATAGGCCTTTCCTTGATGCAGACATGCTTCTCCCTACTCTGAGCAACTCTATTCTTGCTATGGACACCCAGACCAAGTGGTCGTATAGAGCCCCAGAAGTGTTAGTCAGCAACAGAGCACCGTTTTGAGAGAAAAAAAAGGCCACTAGTCTCTTTGGGGCTTACTTCTCTAAATAAAGAGAAGAACGACTTGAAAGCCTCCCTAACATCACATGCATAAGAACAGGAATATGTTGCCACTGTGAACTTCACCTTTCACATGGACTGTTCCTTGAGACTCCTAAATGTTGCACTGTTGGTAGATGGAACAAAGGTATTATAGATTAACTGCTGTGTGGAAAGTGAAATTATTAATATCTAGACTGCTTTAGCATGATACTGTTGTTGACATTCCAGTAGCAGCAGAAACTGCATTTGCTGTATTTAAACTGTGCAGTGAAGACCTGCTATACATTATTGTCAATTAATGTAACACTTCTGTCTGTCTCAATTTCCTGAGAAGCAAGATTACATTGCCACTTTTACTCAAGAAGAACATTTTTATTGGTATTTTAGTGGTACAAAGTTGTAGTCCTGGAGCACTAAAGTTGCACTTAGCTCCTATATACCCTTTTGCTTTATGACTGCGTAAACTCTGAAGTTCTCCAAAAAAAAAAGGGTATATAATCACTTTCAGACAAAGAAAGTTCAAGAATTCTGTAGGGAGCTTTAGTTAGTGAAACTGGTGAGAACGGAAATCTTTCTACTGGGATGGTGTGATCCAGGCAGAATGTCAACCCTGATCTTTCTCCCAGGGAGCATTACCAGCTTAATATCAAAACTGGTCTCTACATAAACTAAAGCTTCAGAGCAACAGTTTCATCCATGATTTGAAATGTTGACTATTCATTTTGCCCACAGAGCTCAGCTGCAATGTGATATAGAATAAAAAGAGATTAAAACCCTCTTTTTCCTACTGACCACTCACATACCAGAGACTGAAAGGCATCCAAGCAGCCAGTCAGTTGATTTGACATTCATATGCATATTGTGGGGACCTGAGATTCACTGGTAGGATATCCCATCCCTTGTTCTGCACTGCTTTAGTTCCAGAAATCTCTATCCTCTCAGCTGTTCAAAATCAAACTCTTGATTCCAGCTGATGGACAGGAACAAGTTGCACATGGAAAAGGAGGATGGAAACTACTTAAAACAGAAGTAAGAAAGCATTGTTGTTTATCATCATAAAAACATTGATCAGAATCTAGTAAGCACTTACCAGTCCTAAGAAAGACACAAATAACTATTAATGAAAAAGACAAAAAGTATATTATCTGATGTCTCTCTGAATTAAGAGGACACTTGCCCCCAGTATAAAATACTTCCAAGTATTATTAATATTAAATCAAATACTTTTAATATTAGTATTCAAGATACAGTTGTAAGACAGAGGTAATATAGAAATACCACAGATAATGTTTTGCCATTGTTTCTGCCTGTCAGAATTTCCTATGAAAAATTCCGTCTGCCTTCTGCCAGGAGTTCACATCAGAGCTTCCTGATGGAGTTTTTCTGCCAAAAGATCCTGCTATTTTTTCATCTGAATGAATTTCATCAAGAAACCATGTTCAACCTCCTCTGAACACTACAAAAATTTGAGGGGAAATTTTGGAAAATCAGGGAAAAGGAAAGAGAGAGAAAACTGGTGGTAAAAATAAAATAATAAAAAAAAAAAGGTGGTAGGTGGTATCTTTTCTCTCCTTCTAGAAGTAATCTTAGCTTTTCCCAACCTTTTCATGTTTCTTCTGTTTGCATCTCTTAGCAACTAATAAAACCAGTTTGGGTATCAACAGACAACTTGTGTGAGTTTTAATTTTGCTCAGGGGAATATTTGAATCTAAAGTTCTTTCCATAACATTTAAGCAGACTGTAACAATGGTCAAGACAGAGTCAGTTGACTCATGGAATGGATTTCTGAATAACCCATTTTGGAATAAGATATTAAAGCAAACAGATCTATCTGTGATTATCCACTTGGTGTTCCTGGAAGCAACTGTGATCCATTTTTGGTGCTGTGCACAATACTAAGATGGGCCACGGAAGGAAAGGGAACAACTCTTTAGTTGTGTGAATTCAAGCAGACCCTGCTCTTGGAGTCAAAGAATGGTTCCTAGTTCCTCAGAATTGCAATTTGGATATTGTGCAATGAATTTCCCTCTATTTTCTGTAACAAACAATCCTCACTTTAACACCATTTAAATGGATTTATTTGTGAATAAAAATATATTATTTTCATAGACTAATTCAGAGGTGGGTGTGGAGAGGAATAAATAAATATTTAAGTAAGATGAAGGCCTGAAGTCTTCTCTGTTTTATTACATTGCCTTTTCTTTGTATTTTCACTGTTATTTCCTGCTGTAAAGATACAAGAAAGAAAATACCTATGCACACTTTTGTATGAAAAGGATTGGAAAAATGTTACCACTTAACAAGAAAGTGCCAGCCAATGAGTAGATTTAAAAGATCACTACATCTCTGGCTTTTTGGGGAAATATCTGTACTGTTAAAGCAAAGAGGGTAAGGGCAGGGCCACCCGCAGTAACGCAGGAGTGCCCATGCCATGCAGCCACTAGCAAGCTCGCAGAAGCAGGTTTGCACTGTGTCAGCTCCTTTACCCAGAAGACAGCATAGGCCCCAGAGGACACCACAGGGTGCCAATGGGAAGCATGAGACATAAGGCCACTCTGTTTTCAAGGAAAAAGTCTAGTCCTTGGAAGTACTCTGTGTCTCACTACTTGGCCTCACTGGGGAGAGACAACAGCCCCTGCCCCTTTCATTTACCAGTTTAGACACAGGCAAAAGAAACTGTGGGCACCATCTGCTTAATGTTGTGTCAACCAGATACTGGCACCTTCATTTCCTGCTTCCCTTAGAAAGCTCTGTCTGGTCTGATTTCTCAAGCAAAGATTTAAAAGAAATTAATGTTTAGAGAAGTCACTGACTTGCCTATCTCATATTCTCTGCTATTACATTTATCTCATTACAAGCTTAATTAAGGAAGATTTTCCTCTGAGCTCACACGAAAGATGAGAAAACAGTTTGGACAGACATGCTTCTGGGAAACTCACACCTTGCCAAGTGCCTGATGTGTCATGTCTTTGCCTAAATTTGTCATGTCTAAATTGAACACATATTTCTTAAGGAAATGGCTATTATTACCACTTGCTCTCTTAAACACACCTGCTTGTTTCCATACCCATTTTCCCTGTGGAGGTTATTTTTCTTGCTACAAATTGCCCAGTAGACTCAGACAAATCTTGGTGCTTAATCTGCACCTTTCTTGAATATGTATAAGGTGCCTTGAGATTCTTGGATTTTATTCATAATAAAAATGGCATGCTCATAAAGAAAAATGCAGGTCTTTTTGGAAGTAGGAAATTGCAATGTCAAATTGAAAATGTTTCCTACATCTGGTCTACTATCCCAAAGAGGGCTACATGTCTAGATCATAGTGAGTAGCTGCTGGAGAGATGTCATCAAGTGTTTCCATCAGCAAAACCTTTGCAATAATGTCTGATCAGGGCCTTTGAAGATTTGCTGTTGTAGATCTCCAGGAAACCCCTTTCAGTGTAGTGTCAGCTGATACTGAAAATGATTTGCACCATTTCAGGCAGCAAACAAAGCAATATGTATGAATAAAAATAACTGCAGAGACACCACAAGGATAAAAGGACAAGGTGCCTCCCCATTTCCATTACTTTTACTCAGCTACCGAAGTCGATGACTGATTTTCTCCCCAAAAAAAGATTTTTTCCAAAATTTGCTTTAACTTTTTTCCCCAAAATCGTGTTGAAAATGTCTTTTTTTTTAGCAGTTTATAATCCTGATGAGAACCTTATATCCACACAGCTCCCCATGACAAATAGAAGTGTATGCCTAACTACTGATTCATCTGGCCATTTATATTCTTTCCTCCATCTTTATATCTCTGTTTCTACTCTTCATGGATCTCAACTCAGTATAAAATACTGCATTCTGGCTAGTTCCCTTTACCATTCATAGTAAGATTTCAATTAAAGATAGAGAAAATCATTAGAAAAAAAACCCAGAATCTATTCTGGTGCTGCACACATTGAAGTTACTAACATTAAACTGTCACTGAATTGGTTAGTATGTTTGAAACAGAACTTACTTGCAGTGTGTTCTTTATTTGATAGGGGACCTATACAATCATAATAAGTATTGAAGAAAAATGAAGGGACATAAATGGGTCCTTAACACAGTTATTGTATGTGTCTGAATCTGTTTTAGCAATTCATATTTCAACCTATCCAATACTTTGGTTTTCAATTGCACTTAACTCCTACTATTTGTTTTTAATTTTTGGGGTGGAAGGTTTTCTCTTTAAATTACTGACCTGGAAATATTAGATCCAAACAGGAGAAATGAGTGTGTCTCACTGTGTCCTGAGAAGACTTTTGTGATGGATGGCCAGCATTCACCTAGCATTAAGCAACCACTTACACTGCTCAAATGCAGTGAAAACCTTGTATTTCGTCTGTGCAAGAGAGCTAAATGAGAGCTTTAATCCTCTTCTGCTTTAGTGCAACAGTGGTAGTTATTTATAGAACCGCTCTGGCAATGGGTGGGCATTGCAGATGGCTCTGTCTCACCACAGAGCTAAATAAAGTAATTTGTTTCTGAAGGGAGGTTTATTTATTGACCTCAATAAAGTTAATCTTGCTTTCGCCTAGAGCTCAACACATGAGTGTAATCTAGCAGGTTCAATTCTCTTTCTCTACAATTTTTCTATCTTTAAATGCCTGAGTTTATTTCTTTTTGCATCCTTTATGTTTTAATGTACCTCTCATTTCAGCTCCCACTGTTTTAGGCATATCTTCTGGTGTCTTTTTCCATGGGCGTTTTGATTTAACTGTCTGCTTGGGAGCTCTCTAACCAGTCATAAAACTTTAAAAGTCATGGAAATAATTTCACAGGTGAACTTCCCTCACCAGAGAGCCTGTTGCATTGAAATGGAGGACAGAGGCAGCCCTGCAACCCATGGAGACATCCAGCACTGCTTTCTCCTACCAATTGCTTTGCTGGCTCCCACCCTCACAGTAACAGCAGAGTAGTCAAGAGCCTCACTTGTCCTCTTGCCCCCTGGCCTGGGGACATGCTACAGTGCATCAGAAGAGATACACCAAACCAGGTCTCCCTACAGAGATCAAACCACACATGTTGCTTTTCTGTTGCTAACAAAGATGGTACACATTCAGGTGTTGCTGCCAAACCATACCATGGTCACTTTTGTGACCAAATTCAGCTGAAGCTGCTATTGCTGGAGGACTTTGTGGCAATCAGGTTTACTCCTGCCCTGCTAAGGCAGGAAAATCTGATCCTTCCCATAGCTTCAGGACACTGAATGATCTCAGGGCATCTATAATACTGCCCTGGATACTCCTAGGGTGGCTTTCACCTAGCCTTTTATTTTCAGGAAGAGAAAAATTACAAATTATTCCTGAGGCCCTATCCAGAACAGCACAGTTTCTTACCCTACATCATGA
Source organism: Sclerurus mexicanus (assembly GCA_013396755.1). Lineage (NCBI taxonomy): Eukaryota > Metazoa > Chordata > Aves > Passeriformes > Furnariidae > Sclerurus > Sclerurus mexicanus. The sequence continues at coordinate 121,087 of VWZF01002111.1, forward strand.
CCCACAATCCATACAAAAAGGTAATTAGAGAAAGAAAAAAACACCACACTCCATTGAAATTCTCACAGTATGTATTCCTTAATACCAAGGTACAGGTAAATCACATGCTGGACTGACAAAATATTTTGTACCAAATCACAGTAAAGTCCCTACAAGAGCAATACAGGTGAAGTGAAGATGCCTTGAGGAAACAGCAAGGCCTCACTGGTGGCAGATGTTGGTACAGTCTTGATGTGACCATGACAGGTTTACAAACTAGGACAGTGTGGTTTGCCATCAGTTGCTCTTAGCATAAATATTAGATTTCATAGCTCAGCAGAGCTATCAGAAGTGCTGCCTTGTTGAAGAAAACAAATTTTACTAAAAATTTTATTTCAGACTAATCTGAAGCTGTGAGATGAACCTATACCATGCAGACCCATTAGCACCTTATCTCGACTGCTATCCAAATACTGCAGTTGTTAAGTGCCTGGAGAAATTAATTTCTATAGGCAATCTTACAGTCCACATCTAGATATATGTATTCAAGATATTTCTGCTTTTTTCCTATTTTTCCTTTTGGATGAGTATTTATATCAAATGCAAAATTCTATAACCTTGTCTTACATATTGAACTCCTTCTTTTACTTCTGTAATAATTTGGCAGGTCTTCCGTTCACTAAGTAATTCAAAGATCAATTTAATGTTTAAAATAATAATAAGGAAAATTGACATTTTTTAAAGCAATACTGTGATTCCTGGATCTAGTTCACATCTCCTGTGGAAAATTAATCCAGTATTCTCATGGCACCCAACAGCATTTTCAGGAAAGTGCATTTTGGCTTATTTTTTATATTTAATTCATAAAATAGTGGCATAACATTTTTTTAGTTTGGTGGTAATTCATTGACATACTAGGAAAAATTAGGATTGGAGAAATTTCAGCCCACAAATTCTCTAGATTGTCAGTAAACATCTTGTGTGTGCCCAGAACAAATATGATCCACAATCCATAGCATTTTTCCAAAACCTAGGTTTATGGTATATAGAATAAAATTCACCTTCCCACTGCAGGAAGAGAATACGTTACATCACAAAAGTGCCTGTTTCTCTCCACTAGTTGTGAAAGGAATGTGTCACCACCTTTCTCAGCCTAACCACCGAAACTCTAGGTGGCTAAACCAGAGCAGAAAAATCTGTTCCTAAGAGCAGAATGGCTCAGCTCCTCCAAGAGTCAAAAGGAATTCCACATGTGTGTTTACACAGAAACACATGCCTTCTGTGTTTTTCTACATTTTAGTTTTGCATTTTATCTGTCACCTGCTGCACTCTACAATACAAACAGTAAAATATTTTTTAGTTGTTGAAAATTAACATTTTCAGTCTTTGGACAGGATATAAGAAACATACTTGATTGGTTTTTTTTTATATTTATGTGATCACTCCATTGTTATGGAAAATGCCTGTGTGATCAGATGTGCTTTGGGTGACATGCAGCAAGCAACCTCCATTACATCTGTTGTTAATGTTAACTCATATTTGAACTAATTCCAGACAGTCTTCATACCTTCATTTACTTTCTAAAGAAAGCATGATTCAGTTATAAATTTATAATATAGTTCACATATTGTGGTTCTTTGAATGTTTTGCTGTACTAGTGGATTGTTACTCCCATACTAGAATGGGAAACTACTAGAATTTAATGCAACATTATAAATTTAAATTTAACATGAGTTTCTATTAAAAATTATTTCTATTTTTATTATATTAAACAGGACTTTTTTCCATTCTAAAGGTCACATTTGCTCAAGATTCAGACCACCATGACCTCTTATGCAACAGCATAAAGTCATTTTTTGCCAGAGGAAAAATGAATCAGTGTTCTGTTTTACATATTAATTTTAGTCATCCTTGTGCTGCCATATAAAACACTGTGACAATCAATGTCATTTATGTTATGATTAAGTGGAATCCACTTAACTCTGCCAGTGATTTTCAGTCATGGCCCATCTATTGTAGTAAAAATTCCCTAAATAGCAAAATGTTGCCTCAATCACATGTAATAAACATAATTTTTTCTTATAAATTTTTTGATAACAATAGAAGGTTATTTTAGAATAACGCCTATATACTTGAAGATTTTTTAGGGGTTTTAGGTGAATTATGTGCAGAAATTTGTAGGAAGATGACAAATGAAATGTTTCAGGTGAAAACCTGAGCATTGTCAAATCAGCTTCATATGTATTTCAGCTGCTTTTCCTAACAATGATCACTACCCAAAACTAACATTAAATGCATCCATAGTCTGCAAAATTGGGTGATTCTAACCCTTTTCTTCTAAAAATCAGCACAAAGTTTGCTGTTGGTTTCAGTGACAATAAACAAGAGCCTTTCCCAGTTAAGACCCTGGATGGGGTATAATGACATAGTGCATCTGTCTTGCAGGAACTACCCAACCCTTCACCCAGGCTGGTCTCTAAAGATTTTGATGGTCCTGCACAATTCCACAAAGGCCATCTTTTGTTCACCATGGAATTGCTGTTCTTGAACAGCAGGACTGCAGCTCACGTGACTCTAGCAGACTCTAGCAGAACCTTGCATGGGGCATTTCAACTCTCTGTCATTATCTGCTCAGTGCTATGAAAATCGCTCATGAGAAGGATTGTTCAGGTTACAGAGTAATGTGATTCCCACATTTTCTGAGTGGATAAGTAGATTGTGTCTGGGAGGCATTAATTAAATTCCTGTGGTAGGTGCTATGGTTTTATTGAGTGCTTTATTCTCTACTTATTTATTTATTTGTTCTGAAGTTTCTAGTTAAGCCTCAAGCACTTTTTCTGCAATCCTCTTGTGTATAATTACATAGTAATAGAATATTCCAGAGAAAAATCCTGGTCCCACGGATGTCATTCACAACAATTAGGTCAATTGCCTTTATTATCAGAAAGACAAATTCAAACACCCTGAGCTCAGAGCTTCTGGTCTGGTCTTAGATATGCTTTTAAAATCCCAATATATATACTAGTTTCCAGCTTCATCAGCATCAAGTAATAACCAAAGGTAAGCCAAGCTGTGGTCTTCAAGTGTGAGACCCAAGGGACACACAGCAATCCTGTAGGTACTCAGACTGCACATCAGGGCTGCCAGAGCTCCTCAGCAATGGGTGCCTATGGAACAAAACTTGAGAAAGTAGAAGCAAGAGATAAACTGAAGGATTTTTCAATGGGATTTGCACCTTCTTTTACTGCATTTGGTATCTAACGCTTTGTATCCCCACAATAAAAACTTGTTCACACAAGCTTTGGAGGATAAATGAGTTCTCAGAAGTGAAGGAGAGTAACTATACCAGTTATTTAAATGTGCTACTGCTCAATTTTTCTTTAAAGACTAGGGAATATGAAACGCTACTGGATTATTCAATATTCTTTAAGTATTTTACTTATCTGATCATTGCAACTTAAAAACGGGAAAAAGCTCAGCATAATATTTTTTTTCTTGACAGATATTACAGAATGACTTCAAAACATGTCATCCTGGTAAGAAGTCTACATCAATAATGAATTAACTAAAAAAATGCAGCACTATTGATTGTTTTCATGCCTGTTATTCACAGCTGTGATATTTACACATGTATCACACTCTACATACAATATTTTGAAATGGAATATCTGTCTCAATAATAAGCAAATTAAAATCATATTAGGTTGTTGTGGAAACTTAAATACACAATCCCTCTCCCCAGAAAGACTAATATGCACTTGATCTGTCTTTCCTCCAAAATCAACATTTAGTGGGGACATTAAAAGATTATGTCCTATAATCCATGGCAAACAATTTTCCTGCAAGCCCCTTCTACTGTCAGATGCACTGTAATCCTTCTTTCACTCTATCAAATATAATCCTACTTCTACATCAGATACCAAAACACAGCTGTGCTGCTGCTGCTGTTAGGACACAATAGCCTTCCCCCACCTGCTCCATCTCCAACATGAAGAAACCCCCTAGAGCTGTGCCACAGGGTAACTATGAGACACACGGTTTGGTTTATTTACACTAAAAGCAGCTCCAAGCAAAACAGATCAAGGTGCATACATGTTTGTTTTCATTTTAATGAACCAGAGCTAGGTTCCTCTGTTATTAATGTCCCAAAACAACTAGTTTGTTCTAATGCAGAGGAATCTGTGTCTTACTCTAGTGTTTGTGTTTCAGACTTTCTTTTCTTGCTATAGATTACAGCAGAGTTCATGATTGAAAACATGTGCTCTACTGTAAATTAATATGAGGAGTTTGCTGTCATTCACAAACCACTTAAGTTGAATTCACTGTATTAGCAGGTCATCAAAACTCCCTACATTGCATTACCATCCACTATTCAATTTTCTATCTGGAGTTATTCTTTATTAAAATATGAAGTGAACCACTGTATACGGCATGCACCTTGCCAGGGAAGAAGTTATTAAATCAAGTGCAGGAGACATAGATTTAGCTGAAACACAGTATTAGCCTCTTTTCTGCTCTGATTAGTAGCAAGATTTGTCAGAACACCTGCTTTAGCTTTTCCTGTGACTTACAGTGCGAAATGGTCTCAGCACCTCAGCAAGGATTTATCAAGACAGCTGCTTTTCAAAGACATCTAACTTTTGTTTGTTTGTTTTTTCTTAAGATCACTTGCAAGAGTCCTGTGCTGCATTAATTTTATGTACAGAGACGGCAGCCACCTTCAGTGTTGTCAAAAAGAATCAGTTGAATATTCCCTGTCTGACTCAATGCATGGCTGTAATCATGGGGTTTATTATTAAGTACTATGAACTTTAGGTGAGCATCCCATTAAGTGTTCTGTATGCTAGATTTTCTGCTCCAAAAGAAAAACTGCATGGCATTTTTCTTTTTTGGGAAAATTTGATTACATTATACAGATGTTGACATAATTGAAACAATTCGCTCCAATCAGAACAACCATTTCTGTCCTTATATTGTATCTGTTCTCCTTGACTTTAGACACTGTAAGCTGGAAAGTCTCATGCTTTACTAGTGGTCCCAGGGAAAACTGGAAACCAGTCATTCAGTATTGCTGGTGTGTATCCTGCGTAACAGATGTTAACTGTTAGGAGGGCAAACATGACATGGGCATATGCAATGTGACAGCAGTAGGAGGATCTCTTTCTGTCCCTTGAAGTCAAAGGAGGTCCACCCATGAGAAATCCATGTTAGAAAAAGGAGCAAAAAGGTACCAGTGGAGTCTCTGAGACAGAGAGACACAGTGAGACTGTGAAAGCCTCTGCATCAAGAAGACATGGGAAGACTGATGTGAAGAGCGGGAGTGAATGCAGGCAAGACTCAGAGGTGATGGAAATTAAGAGAATAAAAGTTTTGATCATGGTTGGCTATGGTCTGCTCAGTGATAAATTACATGAAAAGAGGGCTAGGGATTGATTGCTCACTCTCTTTTCCAGTACAGCAGCTAGGTGATGACAAGGAAATTGTGAAGAGGCAAGCTCAAAACAAATTAAAAGAGATTTATTTTTTTTCTTACATGGTGTAGTTCAGCTGTAAACCACCTCACTTAAGGATGTGAATGTTAAAAGTTTGCATTGATTCAAGGGAAGGCTTGATAGATTTCTGCAGAAATGTGTTAAAAAGGATATAAAGAATATAGCTTAGACAGTATCTGAGTCTTGTTAGAGATCAGAGAGTGCTTGATAAACACATTGCATAGCTCCTCCAACTCTTACAGTCTTTTCTGGGCATCCACTTTTGGCCAGTATCAACAGCAGGATACTGGATTTATAGGAACCTTTAGCTTGATCCAACAGAACAACTGTCATCTTCTGAATCTGAACATCATGGATATTTACCATGGATTTCAGAAAACCTAAGGACTAATGAAATTTAATTCAAAAGGTTTGCTTAGCTGACATGCTGATCATTTCAGAAAGGAATTAAACTCCATAGGGTTAAGTTTAATGAGGTTCCTTCTGAAATCACTTCTGAAATGTTGACTTCTTCATGAACCTTTGAAAAAAAATCTACATCATGTAAGTGATAGGAGGCTTATCTTGGTGGCTGTGATTGGCTCTGACAGGTTGAAAGTTAATTAGAAAGCTTAACTGGGTTTGACAAATGTCTGCATTTCACCAGTTGTTAATCCTGATGAAACATTGATGAGTAAACCAAGTCTACAAGCAAGTCATGCAGAGGAAAGCACAATTACATCCCACTACAGCATGTGCATTCTCAGAACTGCCTGTATTTAAAAATCTCATTTCAAGCGCTTGTCTCAGGTGCTCACCAGTGTTCAGGAGCACTACAGATTAAATGGGCTTGCCCTCAGTGCCTGTTCCCATTCTCTATGGAAATCATCACCTGTGATAGAAGAATGAGACGCATCTGCATTCCTGACTAGTGCGACATACTTGTATAAAGCTGATCCCCATCTCACACTGCAGAAGGCACACCCTAAAGCTGTGACCCTGAAGCCACAGAAAGAAAATACAGAGATGCTCCTGTACTACCACATTGCTAAACCACCACCAGACAACACCAAGGAACCAGGGAACTGAAGGCACATGGTATCATGGTCCCCATAACTAGCCCTGTGCCATGTTTTGCACAGTCCATTCTGCGCTTTTCTGCATATTTCTCTGTTCAGAAGGGAAGAGCAGAGTTGTCATAAATGACGGCAGAGTACCTTGGGTGGAAGTGAGTTGCGGAGGGAGGAGAGCCTCCCTTACCACAGGAGCCTCCCTTCCTTTGCATCAGGAGATGATGTTCCCCACAGGAAGCTTGCAGGACCCATAGAGGTTAGCAGATCTACCCATCCACAACCTCCAGAAATCCCACTGGGTCCTATCTCCACAAACGTAAACACTTCTATTGTACTTGGTGGTAAGCATGATCCTCTGGTATCATGTGCTATGACAGAGCCTGCTGATATTGCCTGTCACAGCTGCAGGTATATTTTGCCGTTGATCATGTTCTAGGGAAGAAGCTGAAATGGTCTTCTCCCTCGCACCTTCCCTCTCCGCTTGAATCAGAGATATTGAACTTGCTTCAGAGGTCAAAAAAGAAGAGTCAGCCTTTCTGAAGGCCTGACTTAGGCTTTTGTTAGTTTTAAAGGTCAAGACAGACCCTTTCTAACACTGATGCAGGGCTGGATCCATCTGATGTCAATACTGCTGCTGGGCTGCACTGTCTTGAGGCTGTGCAATTAAGCACTAACTTTTATTTTAATTTCCATTTGGTCTCTAAGATCATTAGGGAATTGCAATAATTTAGCACATGTTGGAAAGCAAAGGACCACATCTGAGAGGAAGAAATACAATTCCTTCATATCTGAGATTAAAGAAGCTCTTTTGAGTCACGGTTGTTGTCTTGAAAGCTAGAAATAGAAAGTCATCAGTGAGGGTTTTTTGTCCTGTTGTCAGGGGGGAGATTTGCCAAATTATCTGAAATTCTTCTCTTATATGCTTTGGGACTCTGAGCCCAAATTTATCTAATACTCAGCTAGTCTCCATGTGATGCTGTGGATGAAATATAAATCTTCAAAATGAATAATTATTCTAAATCATAAAACACATTCCTGTCAAAGGCAGTCTCCAAAGGCAAAATGGGAGTGATGATGTTGTGCAATTTTTTACAAAAAAAAAACAAACACCTCCATACAACTTGTTTTGTGTTAGTGTTGAGCATTGACTCAGGCTGCAGTTCTGCTTCTCTCATCAGTTCATCTGGCAGATGCAAAACCAGCTAGTAAATTCTTCCCGCTTTCAGATTGCCTCCTTCAGTGCTGTAACCGTGGCCCATCAGTGAGGTTTAGGTGTGCCAGGGGGACATTGGTGGTCTTTCCAGCAAGTTTTCTGTATGATGCAGTATTTCTATATTAATTCAGTATTTATGAAATGTGTTCCTTTTCACTGCCACGTTTAATAGGATTGGGCTGAAATACAGTTTAAATACAATAGTGTAAGTAAGCTTTTGCTTGTTTCTTTTTTTTTTCCTACCAAGACCCAATACTGTATAATTTATGCAGATTTTATAGAGGGTGTCTCTACACAAAGGGGTTCAGACACCAGCAAATACCTCTCATGCCCTGCAGAAGTCAGATATTTCAGCAGCTGGAGAATGGTGCTGAAGCAGGTTAATTCAGCTTGGTCCCTGGGCATTCAGGCAAGAGCTCCACCAGTTCTGAGCAGTGGCAGAGCAAACGTGCATACGCCATACAGACAGGCACACTTTTAGAATTTTTTTATCAGTCTTCCAAAAACTGGTTTTTCAATTTGCTTAGTTGTACTCTGGATTTGGACTGTTTACACAGCTGACACAGGAATTAATTTATTTTTTCTTTCAGTTAATGAAGAACTATTTACATCTAACTAGGGTCTGAAGACAAGACTGTAATACTGCTAATGTTTCAGAAATTATCTGGTTTAAATTCAGACACTAGAACATTACAGACTGAACTGATCAATAAAAAGCCTTCATATCCTAAGGGAAAAAAAAAATCTTTTTTGCATACTAAAAGTAAGGGTTTTCAGCAATTCACAAGAAAATCCAGGGAAAGAGATATAAGAATACAGCAAAACCACTTATTATATGTTTTAAAGATAGACCTTGAACACATCATGTGAATGTCACCAAATAAAGGCTGTAACCTTGGGGTGTTTCTGGGATTCAGCGTGGAAGGTAAATTCCTTACCTATCGTTTGGATCTGAGAAGTTTCTCTTATGAATTTTTTATTTAGTGGGTTTTTTTTTTCTAAAACTAAGTTTTAAAGGTGTCTATGAGAACAAAGCAATGCTTAGATGTTGCAGGGTAGAAAAGGAGGTGGGAATAAAATCAGGAAGCCTGGAATGATGCAGAATCAGAACTGCAGAGCACAAAGTTAGCAGGTGGCTGCTCTCTCCTGCTTTATCATAGAATCATCAAATAGTTTGAGTTGGAAAGAACCTTAAAGATGATCTGATTCCAACCTTCCTACCATGGGCAGGGACACCTTTCACTAGACTAGGTTGCTCAAGGCCCCATCCAACCTGGCCTTGAACACTGCCAGGGGTGGGGCATCCACAGCTTCTCTGCATAACCTATTCCAGTGCCTCACCAATCTCACAGTGAAGAATATCTTCCTAATATGTATCCTAAATTTCCTCTCTTTCAGTTCGAACACATTACTCCTTGTCCTATCACTACAGTTCCTGATGAAGAGTGTCTCTCCAGCTTCCCTTGCAGGCCCCCATCAGATACTGGAATGGTGCTATGGGGTCTTCACACAATCTGCTTTTCTCCAGGCTGGACAGCCCCAGCTTTCTCAGCCTGTCTTCATAGGCAGGTGCTCCAGACCCCTTATCAATTTCTTGGCCCTCCTCTGGACTTGCTTCAGCAGCTCCGTGTCCTTCTTATCTTGGGGCCACAAGAACTGTACTGCAGGTGGGTTCTTGTGAGAACAGATCAGGTTACTAAACATATACACCACTAGCTTGAATTTTAGATAGTTCTGATTTGGCATGTTCAGTAACTTTAAGTTTTGCATTTACTTTAAATTGGATTCACCTCTTTTTTTTCTTTTAAAAGGACTGCTGTAATTACTGACTTGTTTTCTCATCAGAAGTATGTGCATTTCAGAACTCAATATGCTGCAGTCTAGAAGAAAAATTGACCAATATATATGTGATTTCTGCTATTAATACATGTGCAAAAGAATTTAAACGGCTATTTATATTTTTATACTTTTTAAAGTATAGCATTCTTAATCTAGAAGATTTTTTTACTACAGGATATATTTATACACGTATGCAATACAATGAAAATAGCTACATTTCAGTTCCACCCAATCATCACTAGATGGCACTAAAAGCCCCAAAAACTTCTTGGTCACAAGATGCAGTTACTAAACCATTGATTTAGGCTTCTTTGTCTCAATGTTTCTTTAAGATTTATAAGATTTTGAACACACACTTATCATAACATATCACACGTCCACTTCTGATGTATACTGATTTCTAATTTACTCAAATATCACTGTAGTAAGCAAACAATTCATATGCTGAAGTGATATATATGTATCATCTTTGCACTTATTGAAAGCTGGCTATAGTTTTTAAGCACATCCCTTGGATTCTTTGATTATAATCTTGTTTAATAATTGTTGTATGTAGTAACATGGGATCAAACTTAAACAGAAGTAAAGAAAATGCTGAGGATAGCAGTAAAAAGCATCTTTTCAAATCTATTTCTGTACTGAGTGCACCAGTTGCCCATGGCCCAGAGAGGGGACTCTGATCAAAATCCAGGTCCAGTGCCACCAAAGGAAAACTTGACTTTTTTTGAACGTTGACATTTTTATCTGAATCTCTCCATAGTTGTAGAGTTCAGATAAGCTGAAATTAAGATGCAGGCTTCTTTTATATCATCTTTCAATTTTCGCAAGCCCGAAGTTCACTCATTTCTTGCTCATCTCTGGTAAATTACTCTCCAGAATATTGTTGATTTGATATATACAACTCATGCTGACTTTTTCCTGTTAAATAGTAAGAAACATGGACTATCTGGGGAATGCTTCACAAATCAGCTAGGGACTAGTGCAAATAAAGGGCAATGGCAGATATTTGTTGATATGCAGCTTTAATTTTTTTTTTTTTGAAAGATCAAATACTGTGCAGAGAAACTTGTAAGTAACTAAGAGGTGTGTCTGGGAAATATTCATGCAAATTTGCTGATGTTCTCATGGCCTTCTTCTCTCCTGCTCTTTTCCTGTGTATTTTTTATGCTTCTGGATTATTATATAAAAATATTTGAAATTTGCTTGTTAGAGGTAGTGTTGTGTAATTTCTGATACACTGCAAGTGTGTTGGCCAGCTTTTTTTTGCCCTCTCTGAATCTACTGTGACTGTTTGGGGACCATTCCTGTCATTGAATACCTGTAGTTTCAAGGTACAAGCTTTGAAGATTCCTTTCAAACCTCTGTTCCTGCTTTCACTCACTAGAGATAATAATATAAAATTATTAGGACCTGTTGTTGATAATAATAACAATAAATGACTAAAATACAGCTCAAAGATCACCACAACATCTTGACTGTGGTGAGGGGAGGGATATAAAATTCATAATGTAGGATTTCTTACTTTGAAAAGAAGTCACTTTAGCAGTATCTTTATCATTAGTATATAATTTTATTCTTTATTCTGCTTGGGTGTAAATGTGAAAGAGCACATCATGTTGATGTGCCAGTGCTGTAACTGAGCTCAGAGTCCCCTTCCCCATGGTCAGAACCCAACCCCCAGAGTCACAGCTGCTGAGTAGCCTCACAAACCTCAGTGGAAAGGTTCTGAGGGGACAGGAGGGATTGGGAGCCGAAGCAGGAGTATGAGATATGTACAAAATAGAACGTTTAGTGTAAAATTTAACCTAATCCAAAACTCTTATCAGGTATTTAGTAGAAAATATATAAAATTATTTATGTTTATTATATGAAAGTAATTATCATCACTAAAGTGAGAATGTGACTTTGTGATGGAAGGCACTGCTGAATAGTATAGATCTACTACAGCAAACCTCACACTAAGCTGTGAATCTGACAGGGTCTATGAAGCTTTTAGTCTCTGAATCACAAAGAGTATGTTTTGGAGTGTAGAGTGCAGAGAGGTATTTCTCAGCACTTTAGATAAATGACACTTTCCACATAGAGGATAAATTAATTGTCTCTTTCTGTTGTACCTTTCCTGCTGAGGGGATTGCAAATAATCCCTTTAAGTTTAAATTAATTTCAAGGTAAGTAAAGTTACAATACCTACTACACACACAACCATGCACATAACTGCAAGTATCACATTATTGGTGACATTCATAAAATGAGAATGGCCCTTTTACACTTTAGCCCTCACATGGCTGTAACTCCTGTAAGAGGAAAAAGAAAAAAGAAAATTTAGAGTTCCCAGGAGGCAAAGTAATTACAAGGAAAAATTATAAAATGTAATTTCACTACTTGCCCTATCCCATGCCAAACACCTGCCAGCTCCACAGTGTTGGTTGCTGCAGCAGCTGGGTAAAATTGGCATTCTGAAGCGCTCAGCATGTTTTGGGACAGCACCTTGCTGAGGGTGATACTCCATATGAATAGAAAAAGTCACCAGTGATTGCAATCTCTGAAGGGAAATATTGCCTTCCATTGTATCTGGATCTTATCACTTTAAGTGAATGTAATTAGAAAAAAATGCAAGTGCATGTAATCAGTTTGGAATGTGCATTGGGCAATTCTTGAACCAGACTTGATGCACCAACCCTAAGTTAAAGTACATTATGGAAGCCATTTATACTGCCTGAATTGAAAGAAAATTATATGTGAAAGCATATGAAAATCTTGAATCTTCAGGTTTCTTTAGGAAAAGTTTTTCCCTGTCAGACTTTCTCTTCCATAATTACACTTTAGTGCAAACAGTCAAAGCAACTGCTATTAGTGAGTTTATATTAACAACCAAAAAGCAGTACAGACACAAATCAGACATGAAACAAAAGCATATTCACAGATGCTATGAGATAGTGATTCTGCTTCTCTTCTCCTTGTATCATTCTTAAATTCTTCTCATAACTTTTGCTAGAAAGATTCCAGTCTTATCCCCAAAGATGGAGTCTTCTGTTTTTAACAGGAAAACATTAACAAATGCTTATTTGAATCTTACAATTTTTATTACAAGCCACAAATATTGCACACACAGGCAAAGTCTTATCAGTGCATTTTGGAGGATTGTAGCAGTACAATCAGAAATCAGCCAATGGAACTTTCAGAAATTTCTCCTTCTCCATGGGTTCCTACTCCATGGGTCTCCATATATGATTCAGGTAATCCCTGGCACTCATGTGCTATTTATAACTGTACTTCATTTTGTTACTATACCATTAGTGGTCTGGTGTAGTATATGCTATACCAAATACTATACCATTAATGCCATGCTAAGAACTAGCAGCTAATTGCATTAGTATTTCATTTGTATTTTTCTATATCTAAGCCTTGTTCTGTTTATTAGGAAATTTTTCTCTGGTACAATTTGGTGGAAACTTCCACTGCTTTGGTCAGATCAAGATACTCTCCAGTATATTTTGGTTTTCTGCATATTTTAACAAAAATTTCGGTGAATTCATTGTTTCAATAAAGCAACAAAATTCTGTGTGACTTGTCTGGGGACAGGACATAAATACATGTTTGTTTATTTTGTAAATAGTAAGCATTTTCCCCAGGACCAGACCTTCATACATCCCAGCAGCCAATAAACTGACATCTGTTTCTTTTCCTTGTTGATGCTGAATTTTCTTCATTTTTTTTTTTATCTGATCACATATGTGTATTTGGACATTTGTAGAGTTGAAATGTTCTTTACAGTTCTGAGAAATGATAGTTTCTTCTTCTGTATGATCCAGTTTTTCCACTAAAAAAATAGAGCAGCATATGTGTCCCTCTCTTCCTCTCCTGTTTTTACATGACAAAACAAGTCTGAAATTTTCATAATAAAGGCATTTAGAAAGCATATAATAACACTGCCTATTGTTATGTGAGCCAAGCAGTAAGAGCTTCCTTCAGGCTGAATCAATTGCCTCAGTGCAAAGGAGTATTACAATCTGGAGAAATGAGCTCAGTGAACAAGTAGCCATCTAGGCTAATCCTTACAAAAAACAACCAAAAACCATCCTTCTGAATTTTAGATCAGGGAATCACTGAAGAGCTTTAAACTGTACTAGCTCCACAGCCTTCTTTTAGAGTCATGACTGAAAAGGTGATGCTGGTGTCTTCATTATTGTTCTGTGTGATGGGATTAATACTCTCTTCTGGGTCCTCAAATTCACAGCTCATGGTTTGGATTGTACTCGTTAGAAGCTGCCAGATCCAGTAGCCCATTTGAGGTGAGGTCAGAGCTTCCTGGCCCCAGGTCCAGACAGTAGCAAGGCTGAGCACACATTCCCAATAAGCACACACATGCACACAATGTGTACGCACATACCTGCGTATATACACAGATATATCTACACATGCACATGGCTGGCCACACAGGCAGAAAATACGGCACTTAAGCAGAGTACAAAAGGCCTGATCCCCTTCCCCTCTCTGTCTGATCAGGATGAAAGCCCATTAGTCAAAAATCTGTAAATATATATGCATATGAGCAGTAGCTGTCTCTGGATCCCAGTGTCCCCTGCTGCTGTCACTGGGACATAGGCACCCTCAGGCTGCCACCACAATCTAGTTGCTGGTACTCTTACCTGTACACAGACACTTCCCCAACCCCTCCCACCACCAATAGACCCAGCTACGGTGGGGATCAGGCACAGGGCACTGCCAGGCACAACAGGTTCTTTACACATTTTATTCCCTTTCCCCTCTTTTTTCCACACTTATTTCTCCTCAAATGACCTTGATGTCTCTCTTTTCCCCATCTTTGGTTCCTCTCCTAAATACCCCACAAATCATTTCTTACATGCTGAAAATGTTCTTGCCAGCATTCCATGATGGATCCCACAATCCTGGAGGCAGGAATAACCCCAGACTCCCAGTCTGCAAGGTGAACCAGGGTGAGCCTCTCAGACAGTGGGGCTGGTAGCCCAGAGAGTAGATGTGCTTGTCTGGCAGTGAATAGATTTCTGGGTTGCTCTGCCTCTCATTGCTCCCTTACTCATTCATGTTTATGGAGATTAGCCTTAAGTCAGATAACATAAGTGTCATAATTTGCGCAGAAATCATTACTCACTATGCTAAAGTGAGTATCAGTCTTAGGTCTTGCTCTTAGGTGAGCCTTGCTGTCACCCAAGAGAAACCTGTGTCTTCTGGCAGCACAGTGATCCAAATAAAACATCTATCTAACAGCAGAGAGCCTGTGTTGAAATACTGTGGTTTCATCAGACCTTTACAGACAAGTAAAACACTCTCTGCTCTCATCAATACTTTGTGTGCAGGTTAGAGCACAAACCAGAGGGCAGGTCTTCTTCCAGGGGTGTGAATCATCAAATCACTGACTTGTGCTCACAATCCTCATCTGTCACTCCACTTATTATCTCCAGCACAACCTGCAACAACAGTCTGGATGCTCTCCCAAGAGTTTAATCTTGCAGCTTCCAACCCCCACCAGCAGAAGAAGAGGCAGCACCCAAATTCTTTCCTCTTGAATGCTAGTCCTTTAACATCTCCATAAAAAGAAAAATAGCACTGCCAGCACATGCTACAGCCATGTGTTTGGGAGAGATCTATCTAGTTATTATAACATAAATGCTTACTGGGCCGAGTCTCCATCTGAGACATACCACTGTACAAATCTTCATGCGGCTTGGTGTGAAACAGTTGCTGAGCTGTAGATGCCAGGAGTTACAAGGAAAAAACTTCAAATACCTGAGGAAATCTTTACATGTCAAACATGAATATCTGTGAGCTTAAAGCATCTTGAGGGTTAGAAGGCAAGTTTTTTAAGAGCTGGATTTTAGGTGTCTACCTACAATGGACATTTGAAAAAGTAATTGAGATACCCTATTTGTTGCTACTTGGAAACCCTATCTAGCATCTATGTTTGTTGTGTGTCTACCTTGTAAACCTGGTGGATTCTCTGGATCTTATCTTTACAGCCTAAATATAGGCTTCCAAACACATGCAGAAACACCCTGCTCTGAGCTGCAGTCCAGCATATCTGCGGACATATCTCCAAAGTGAGCAGATAAAACAAGTGAACCTGGCAGCCATTCCAAGAGACAGCCACGGCTTCAGACAATGAGTCACGCAGTGAGTCAACACCTGAACAGGACATCATCTGTGTTTCTAGAAGTGACGTATAAGAAACTTGAAATACATTTTGGTTTTGTTTACTTTACTAGAAGGGAAATACTTTCAACACTTCCAACTATAATGCTGGGTGTTTCCTTGAAAAGACTAAATTATCTTAGAAGTTCTACCCTGAGAGACTAATATTAAAAGATAAATCGCCAATTAACATGAGCACACAAGCAGTTTATGCTATTTCTTCTAGTCAATGTGCCCAGAAGTTTTTTCAGCCTTTCAACAAAACTTCCTTGCAGCCTCATGAAAAAGACAAGTGTTACTTTCCCCACTTTCTGTATAAATAAGCAAGCTCAAGCAAGATTAAATGACACCAGGTAGCACAGGAAAGCTTCAATCCCAAGTTACTGCAGTATCTGCATCACTGAAAGAAAGGGTCAGTATCAGAAAACCCCAATGCTATTTTCTAATCAGAATGTATGAAATTACCTGTCTGTGGATCCATCACTAACATACAGAACTGTATTTCCTCCTACAGACAGCAAACCTATGTAATTAACCTGGGGTTCATTTCTCATGCATTTTTAAGAGATAAAAGGCAGATAAAATGGACTTTGCTCTTTCCCATTAACCAAGCTCTCCTAAGAAAGATGCAATTGGCTGTGTCACAGCTGTGCCTAAGCACTCTGGAGGAAGAGATGAGATTATTTCACCTGCAGTTTAACAAGCTACTGGTAATTGATTGGAGGTTCTCACTGTAAATGTGATGTAAAATATGTCAGCTCAGACTTCAGTCTAGGTTAAAAGGAGTAAAAATGGTTTTCCTGACAAATACCAGGGAAGGAGCAAGCACCTTGGCAGTCACCTGCCTTGGTTGACATGCCAAGGTTATTAAGGATCAGAAACCCGCTAGTTTACCTGAACCATTAGAGACAAAACAACCTAGCACTCCAATTAAAATGCAGGTCTGGATGCTGCCCTTTAGAAGTAATGGTATGTGCAATGGTGGCTCAATTCTGCCTCATACAGGAAGGAGAGTGATTATGCAAAGTCATGAGTTCACTTTACAGATGAGGAAGAAATATTAATGAATGAGCTTTTGAAAACAGAGAAGTATGTGCAAAGCTTTCCTTGCAGGATAGGAAATTATACTGTCAGTGCTGAATAAAAGCTTGCCATGTACTAACTGGGTTTCTTAGTAGTGGACATTTCTAATGTAATTTTTTTTCTGCATTAAGTTGTACCTACTATAAAGTATTACAAGAACTTAAATTGCTTCTGTTTTGTAATTGCGCTTTTCTTCAGGAAATAAGTCCTGCTGTTGGGTTGGCACAGGTGGGTCACCTCTGTTCCACCATATTTCAGGATGCTACAAGAGAGAGGCGAACAGGAAATGGGATATGGTGCAAGACTCTGGGGAAGGATGGAGTATCACAGCCTGGGAGCCACCTTGCCCAGGCCTTCCAGGTGGAAGCCAGGACACCTGTTGGTCTTGCTGCTGTGGGTGGGAGGGCAGGGTGTCCTGAGCTAGTTGTGCAGGTGCAGGATGTGGCTCTGACACATGCCATAATCACCCTCTGTCCCTCCATATCCCACAGATACTACAGAGGTCACAATCCCCACTTCCCTGGGCTCTTACCTAAGCTATCCACACCACCCTCTGACCTTCCATACGATGTTTGTGAAAGAAGTACCTAATTCACTTTGTGGTGAAAAAATTAACTGTACTTGCACTGCAAAGGAGCTTAAGTTGAACGTGCATGATTCTGTATGTGTGATCTTTCTTCTCAGCTGCTGTAATGGCATTATCCTGTTGACAAACATTCCCATACTTAACTAGTCATCAGGATGAAAGGGGGCTTCAGTCTCCCTTGCACTTAGGTTTGATTTCTATAAAGTCAAAGAAAGTTTATTTTGGACCATGCTATAAGTACCTAAGAAACCAGGGGGTAAAGGCAAACACTTGAAATAATGAAATAATGGCTCCATCTTTCTCCTAATAACTCTACAGAAATTTTCCTATGTAGGTGGCCGGGAATCAGGAGGGTTTGAGGAAGAAGAACATGTTGAGGAATTTCAGCCTTACAACTGAAAGCCAATTTTGAAGTGGCCCCTTGCTGCATAACAATACCCTTTTGTTTTCTATGCTAGCAGGATGGGTACTAGAGAGGGAAGTGCAAGCAGGCTGCATCCTATGGTGATCCTCAGGGCATTACACAGGGAGCACTAGGTAGGGGACCAAGAAATCCATCAGAAGCATTTTGAAACCCTCCCTTGCTCAATCTACAGTTTTTCTCCTTTTGGAAGGTCTTCTACCATTGGAGGTGATGTTTTGCTCTGTAATTGAGATTTTTTGAAGTAGAACATTACTGCAAAGTTCAATAATCATTCATCCAAAGCTTTCTGACAGCAATCTACTTCATTCCATGCTTGGGCTCTAACTGATGAACAATGCAATCTAAATCGCCAGAAGCAGATTAAAATCAGCAGTTGCTAGAACTCCACTCTCTTAAGGAAAAAATTAACATGATTACTAGCCACTACCTTGTTCCATTCATCTTTTTCCTCTTCCTTATTGAATAATACTGTACTGAGGATGTATATCTTTAGCACTTACAAGAAAATGAAGATAAATGTCCTGTAATGGATTTCAGAACCGTGCTTGAACTAGAAGCATGAAGAAGCAGATGAGACACTGAAATGCACTTTGAATATAAACAGGTACTTTAAAAAAAAAAAAAAACCACTATTCAGAGCTAATATTGTGGGGAAAATTCAATAAAAGGAAAATAGCTCAAAGAGATATCCCATATGTGGGAATATGCAGAAAAACAGTTCCAGAAACAAGGAAAGAACAGTCCTGTGAAGACATTCACCTTCCATTTCAAAACCTCAGATTCTCCTAGGGTCCTGCATTGCCACTAAATATAGTGGCAGTACAGCTGCCCCTGCATTTCCCTGCATAAAGAGGTATTTTTAATTCAGACTGGGGACAGCAAAAACAGTGGCAGCCTAAGAATGTTTTCTAATGAAAGGGAAAGACATCAAGTGCTACAACATTCAACTTAAACCAGAGAACAACCTCTCTTGACAATAATCAAGAGCCTTCAATAAGGTTGTACTGCCTAAAATGACAGAATATCAGGGTGATTTTGCAAATAAAATATCTGAAGATTTTTGGGAATTTTCCTCTCTGTGGATTATTTGTGGTACAAATTTCACCCGGTAGCTGCAGTAGTGCCAACCACAATTATTTCTTGTCCATCTTTGCAGCTAGTTTTCTGTCCAGCACCCACTTGCACACAATAAACTGCAGCAAAAAATACTTTGTGTGTGTAGATGAGGCTGTGTGCAGGCCAGGCTCTGCTGGGTGGTGTGTAGATCTTGTCAACAGCTTTCAAAAGGAAATTCAGTCAGAGCAAGAAATTGCCAAGAAGAGGGAATAATTAGTATGTCAGCCAGACCACTCTGGAAAAGCAGGCTTCCAAAACAAATCTGGCCTGATTTGCATCATCAGGACATGGTTTTGCCCTAAGCAGTGTTTGGAGCAGCCAGTGTGTTCCTTCTGGAAAATGCATGAGCCAGTGTTCTTCCCTGGGAAGGGACAAAAAAGGTGAAGCCACACTCAGCTCTTCTTCCCTGCAAGGCAGCCACATTCCCGGGTCTCTGCCTACAAGACACAGAGGTGCTTTGTCTGGGAACTATCACCATAAAAAGATAGCCTAGCTCACAATTTTGCCACCACTAGTCTCAGGGCAGCTGACAGAGATTACTGCTCATTTCCATCTTAGAAAAAAGTGTTTTGAAAGATGCCTCCTTGCCTTCACACAGCCACTCACATAAATGCACTGAGAGGGCAATTGTTCAGACCTTCAAAAGGCCTTTCCAGCTGGACACTTCACACAGCTCTCTTTGCTCTCTGCCCAGGAAGGACTGACTGAGGCATGCAGTCTGTATGAGTTGGTTAAATGAATTTGCAACACATTACAATAGTAGGTTCATTTTTCTTTGTCTTTTACCACAATCTTGCCTTGTTCAGATAAGTAATCAAGTCTGTCTGCCTGTCCTAGAGCATTTTCTCTGGATACAGTCCCATATTCCACTCCAACTCATTCCCTTTAACACAGTGCAGGGATTTATTACTGTGAAAATATCTTTTCTGAAATTGAACTTGAGTACTGAGAGACAAATTTTACAAAGGGAAGGCAAATGAGAACATTTTAGCAGGTAATAAACGGATGATCAAACTCATGAGTTTTCTCAGAAGGGATCCTTGTCTTGTGGTCAAATGATTTTGGATACTAATCTGCTAAAAATAATGTGGTGCCTGGCATTCCAATGACAAAATTCTTATTGTACAGATAATACTTCAGGCTGCATGAGAGAATGTGGTTTAGTAGGTCATGCCCTTGAGAGGTATTTTAAATGGGAAATAACATTTATAAAACCAATAATGAGTTAGCAAGATACTCATTCATCTGCAGTGAGAACACCCAGAGGTCCACTGACATCAACTAGTAATTTTTGATTCTGAGAGCATAATTTTACATCATGCTTAAGCCTAAATTAGCTCACAGCATCTTCTTACACTTGATATTTTTGTAGATATTTTCTGTGTGATTAACTTTGGTGCTTCAGCAGATAATGTGCCTCATGTCACATGTCTCCATTGCAGCATCTAGACTCTGTAAGGGCATTCTGATGACCAGTTTTTATTGCTGTGTGAATCAACTAGTTCCACTGCAACAAAGAGAAGATTTGTGGTAATTGCAAAAGTGCCACATATGAGAATTGCCCAAGACTGAAAATGATAAAAGCATCATTAGTCCTGAAGGCTACAGTTCACAGATGGAGAGAGCTCTGATGCCATCAAGAGAGGACATACAGGAGGGAATGAAGTAGGCAGGCAGCTTCTGTATGATTTCAGGCCAAACAGTGTGAGGTTTGGCTAGAAATCCTTTGAATTTCTGATGTAAACTACTGAGCCCTCATGTCTGACACAGTGTGGTTCAACTGACAACTTGCAGTCAAATCTGGCATACAGAACACTTCTGTGTGGTATCTTACATGAAGAAGAAGCAACAGTCATTCGAACATGAATGATACTCAAAGACACAGATGTCTCTTCCAGAGGAATGAATGAGCTGCCGCAGCACTGTCGCTGTCACCTCTGGAAGGTGAGGGGACAAGATAAAGACCTTCCAGCCATCACTGCCTTCTCCCAATTTCCCCTCCCTGCCTAGAGCAACAGTAGAACTTCCTGAGACAGGCACAGGGTGCAGCTGATACTGCTCTTGATGGTAAGAAATTGAGGCAGCAACAGTTTCCAGGTGAAAGTAGCTGGCGGAAAAAGAAAAGAAGGATGCCAAAAAATGGTGAGTCTTTAAAACACCTGAGTGAACAGGTTGCCTTATCATAACTCCCAGTTCAGGAACACAGGCCAGGGCAAGGTCTGAGATGTATTCTCAAGCAGAAGGATATCCTTGGCACTCAGACATTTCTCAAGTGTCCCCACAGAGCTGAAATCCACGCTTTGGACTGAAGACTTGCTCTCTCCTTTGTCTGTACTTGGCTGCCCAGAAACTATCTTGGCTGTGGAGCACCATCTTGCCTCAGTCAAGCATTGCCTGGAGAAACAGACAACAGAAATAGGGATAGCACCACCCCAGAGCTCCTGGGGTAGCTCAGAGAGTCTTGATACTGAATGAACTGAGCACAGATGCAGTATGACATGGACAAGCAAACAATAAGGCAGAAACACTGTGATGCTACTGGCAACACTGCAGCTGCAGGGTACTGTACCAGGAGGAGATGTCAGGAGTATCTTCAACGCTCCTTTACAGAAAGCAGGCAGCCGGAAATGGGTGTGCCTGAAAACAGCCCTGGGCCCAAAAAGATTTTATTAACTGACAGCCATCTCAGGGAAAAGGAAATAAAGCTCAAGGATGGAAGGGACTCTTGCTGGTAGGACTGTGTAATTCACTATTCACATATGATAGCTGTTCAACTCTTCCTAAACTTTCCTCAGGTAATGAAGGTTTTCCTGTCCCCTTAGCAAAGAATTCAGTGCTTGTCAGTGATAATGTGTTTTCCATTAAAATTGCTGGGGAGGCATTTGGCTTTCTCAGCTTTCAGGGTGAAATTTGTGTCAGTTTTGGTTTATATGTTTACTGAAACTTTGAATCCTGCTGTCAGTTTTAGGTTCCAAAGTCTAAGGTTGCTTCAGAAAGCATGAGATAATTACATTACTTATATACTTATGCCCTTGTATTCTTCTCCACACTCCTGTTTTAGCAGATTAGTTAGTGGATCATAAAGTGGGGGACAGAATGGCCCTGTTCATACACTCCCAAATAATGATCAAATCAATCCCTCTCTAGGTAATTCCTGAAAGGGTGTTTCTTTTGTCTTATTGACACCAAAGGGATGTGGGGAACAAGAAAGACTCACTTTCTGTGTTTCTCAGGTTTATGGCTGAGAATTGTTTTGGTGGTTTTTTTCTAGCATTGTATGTTATCAAGGCATCTGTCCACTTCATAAATACTTTTAGGGAACATTCCAGCATTTGTGGGAAAAAAATCAAAAGTCAGGTTCAAGTGTTTATTTTCCAAAGAGCTCACATACTGGAGTTCTTTCATAATGAATATCTATTGTACCAGATGACTGACAGAGCATTCATCAGCTTATCTGCTGGCTTCTGTATGCTAGAACAACATTTTCTCACGCTATTGCTATTGATCCGTTACCATCCCATTAGCTTACATAATTGACTTACAGAGCACTTTAGATATAGGAAAAGTAGATACTACACAAAAGTGCCCTCTATTTTTATTAATATTCCAGAGCTAAATTCTCAAGGATTGGCTTGACACCACTGATATACAAAAAATGGTAACTTATCTGCCACTTAGCCTGGTAGATGTGTGACACATCTTCATCTCCCCATGGAGTTAGTGCTGACCTGAAATGGAATGTCCATTGCTTGCAATAGTTCTGTCTGTTTAATATAAACAGATCAATTTGCTGTAGGATTACTGATCACATGGAGTCTAACACAGTATATTCCCACCTTAGCAATATTTACAGTTCTCAGCAAGCCACTTTCATTACCAACATCCAGCACCTCTGTTCCCTGTCAGTTCCCACTCCAGCAATCACAATGATAAAAATTATCTAGGGAAGAATTTTTTTACACAGGCTACTTTGGACAAATAATGTGGGAAGTAAAAAAGTTTTTGAGCCTCGGAAATTTTCCAAATTCTACTTTTGGCTCAGTGGACACATAACTCAGCTTCTTTTTCCACAATTGGACTGTACATACTCTCACTGAAAACAGACTGAAAAAATTCCACTGATGTCCCAGGAAGATGATCAATCCCCATGGCTCATGTTTTGACAACAAGGCCCTAAATAAACACCAGGTCTTTCACAAGTAGGACTGGTTTTGAGAAGAGGTGAAGTAGATAACCACAGAAAAATCCATACTGGCTCAGCAGCAGTGGCAAAGTGTCTCTTACATGGCCCCATTTGCTCTGATAGTTCAGAGTGTAGAGAACAAACAAGCTCCACAGCTCTCATAGCACACAGCTATACAGCACTGCCTGTGCGCCTGCCCTTGCTCCCTATCTACCTCTGACCCTTTTGGTGAGCAGCAACACTAGCAGAAGGTACTTCCCAAGCACAGGAATGAGAGCAAAGAGGAAACCAGCAGTGGGCAGCACTACCTTGTCTCACTTTTCCCTGGTCAGTGGCATGGTGTCATCTGAACAGGGCTTGGCACAGGAGACAGGAGGGAAAAGAGGGACAGGTACTTTCTGGGTCCTGGTATGGAGGCAGCAGATACATGAGATATACCTGCAGAGAGGAGGATTTGCTCAGTCTCAGGGCTCCCAGCTGGTCATGAAAGACACCTCAGTGAGTAGTTTTGTTGCTGAAAAAATTGATTTTTTTTTATGACCCAGTAAGAGGACAAATTAATACATTTAATTTTCCACTGTGGTGAAGAAAAACACATTTCCCTGCTTTACTGAGGTCACTGAGCCTACCTTGCTCACTGGAGCTGGTAAAGAACAAAACAGCTTTGTGCAGTGCAGTGTGATGGACTGCCAAAGGGATCCCTCTGACAAGAGTGAGGGGAAGGCAGCTCTGTCATGTCTGCCCCACATGCATGCATCACATCTGAATCACCCTTCTTCTGCAGCTTAGGCTGCCATTGATACCAATGAGGTTAGCTAATAGCAAGCCAAATTTTGTTCATTTCAGACCTGAGAAAAATAATCAGTGCATAGAGCACAACAGTGGTGAATCCAGGCCAAAAAGATGGGTTTCTGACAGCCCTGTTAAGGAGCTAAATGAAATTGACTTTACTTAAACTCCACATTCTCTCTCTCAGCCAGATGTGCATACCACAGAGTATATCTTAGGAAGAGATTATAGTTTAGTCCTTAATTTGGTGCCAATATAAAATTTATCGGAACCTTAGTGGGCTTCCAAGATAAGGCTTAGTCTCTCTTAAAATGAATAGTGCCAACAAACAGGTTTTAGTCTTTACTGTCTTCTAGATCTTCATCACTTACCAGCAGTTCTGAATACAGCCATTTATCACTGTAAAAAAGACTGCAGATTGTTCCCAGAAATGGACTCTCAGAGGCATAGAGAATGCATCTCCTCCATTTTAAGCAGTGTAAGAATCTTCCAGATTTGTAAACTACTCCAAAAAGTTAATCTAAAATGAAGTAGTTTGGGAAAATAGGCCTGGGACAAATTTGAATGAAAATGGATATTAATACTGTGGCTTCAGGGAACAGATAAAAAAATAGAATGGATTTTGTCAACTGATTATACTGTGTCCTTAGCTTTGGCAGTGTTGCTTCATAATCTGTTTAATTCCTTGCACACCTTGAGGAACATCTTTTCCTCTATAGAGATCATTCATATTAAATGAATAATCAATTTGTTCTCTTACTTCCATTTTTATTTAAAATACAATTCATAGGCAAATTCTGTATTCCCTCTAGATTGTATGGATTATAAACCACATTAAATCTACTTTACTCAAACCTACAAATTTTCCCTTTCAAAAGATAGGAGTTCTTCAGCACTATAAGAATATCTTTAGCAATATCTAAACAGGCAGATGATAATTAATCTGTTTCTTTGCCAAGCCTGTGAATCTAATGCACATTATTGTAGGTTTGTGTGCAACTAAGTAAAACCTCATTCTTTGAGGTGCTGAACAGCTTGCCTAACACCTAGAGGTGGTAAGTGCCACTTCAAGGTGCCAAGCTCCTGTAAGAACCTATTCATTTGCAGGAGCCTCTATTATACTCAATGCTTCTTCTGTGGCTTAATAGAGTTCAACGCATTCATTATGAGTTCTGTCTCAGAGTGAGAAATCCTTTTATATTTACCTGTCTAATCTTTGTGTTTCACTCTTGGCTAGACAGACTTAACAGAGAACTGTGAGCGTTGTCAGACTTCTAGGGATATCAGCTGAGTTTTTAATCATCTTTCACATTCTTATTTTAAAAAGAATATATGTAAGTGTATTAATGCAATGTAATAATAAACATGTATATAGTAACTGCATACTATGCAGCAAAGTATTATACCAAAATCTCACACTCTAAGTTCTTTATCTAGCTTAAGTCTTTTATGACTTGGCTAAAACTGGAAGGAGGGTTTATTTTTCTTTTGAACAGTAGTTCTCTGTACTCTTGTATTTGCAGTTGTGGTTCAACACCCTGTTGCACTGGATAACCAAAACCAGGCAAAGACTATCTGAGAAACTATTACATTATTGTAATGATAACACTCAGGACTCAGTTTTTTGTTTTTTCATGCCCTTTCTTGTCCTTCTGAGAAGTCCACAGAAGACATTTTTTGTCCAACATACATAATAAATGCTTGTCAAATGCTTATATGCTCAGACAATCAAAACTTCAGCTATGTTTTTAACTTTAGTAGCACTAATGTAATTCATCTTTAAAATATTATCAGTTCAGTCCATTGGACAGTCTCCCTGACCAAGAGCCTTCTGCTGCAGTGTTTCAATTTCCTGAGAATGTCACTATACATCATTTGCATTTCTGCTCTCACAGGAGTTCAATTTCCTAATGGCATACATAAACCATTGCATTCTGTAGATTTACACTGCATAATTACAAGAAAAGACTTAAGTTTCACAGCTATTTTAATGGTGCAGTTCTTTGAAGTAACATTCTGTTTATTTTTTTCATCCTCAGCATATTCTGTGATCTAGTACTGAAATTAGAAGAAACTGGAAAATGTAGGGTTTTTTCAATTCAAAAAAAAAGAAATTAAATGAGTTTTAAAGATTTCTCTCAAAAACTAGAAGCTAGAGAGTAAAATCCATTATTTAATTCTATTATGATTTTCTGCTCATATCAGTGTTGTGCATCACAATGTATTTGCAGAAATTAGCTGAAATTTGCTGTAGCCATTTCACTTACTGCAATGAGTATTTTGTTCATAGACACAGAGCAGGCTGCTTTTCTGGATTCTGCTGGACAAGATCTGCACACTTTGAATTGTGTTCAATATCATACAGACCTAAGTGTTACAGAATTCTTTCAGAATTGCTGCTTTATCTCTGATGTGCTGGCATTTGTTCAGACTTTTGCTCAGCAACACAGAAATTATTTGTTTGAGGAATGTGACCATATTACCTTACTGAGCATTGTTTGTCTTTGAAATACACAGTGCAACACTCAATAGTAAAGAAAAAACCTCACCCTCTTCTAAGCTGACTTACTATTCTTTCTTAAAGCTTGTAATGTTTCACTTTATTTAAAATAGAAAGATCATATCTTCTCATTTACCACATATCCATGTAAACTCTTTAATAAATACAAAGGACAAAAAATAATAAGAAATAGTAATGAATATCTTTATTGTTATAAAAAGTTTATTTTAACACTAATTTACAAAAATATTGCACATTTATGCTTTTTTTCTAAAACAATGGGGTCCCTCCAGATCAGAAATACTCTGCTATGACTCTCTCAGATGTTTAGGTGATCTTTTAGGTGAAGCTAATAGCTCATTTAATTCAGTAGCAGAATGTAAACTTTTTCAAAAAGTACAACTTAGCTAACTTAAAATACTGCATGATTTTTTGCATTCAAATGGGTACATTACTAGTTTTAGAGTAAATGGAATGCCTAATATGAGAAGCTGCATTCTGCTCTGGCCAAGGAAATCAAGTGTGGATTAGCTTCCACTTGACAAGTACCTTTGGTTAGAACACTTCCCATGTCTGGACATAGTTTGAGTTCAAAGAGCCATTCTGCTTCATGACAACTGAACCACCATCATCCAGGAGTCCTCTAAATATCCTGAGCCCAGAAATAGTGGGACTTTGATTTTCCAGTCACTTGCCCTTACTCAGTTCAGTGCAACTTGAATAACACTGAATATTCACTGGGGACAAAGGGTCTTGTGCCTCCCTTGCACTATGTCTGTCTGAGTGACAGGGGTGGGGTGTTCCTGGGCCGTTCTTGTCGAATCTATTGCCGTATCACCATGCATGATGGTGATGCGGATAATAGGCAACACTAGGCAGTATCACAGCTCTAAGAGCAACTCAAAGTGAGCAGAACGACCAAGACTTTAGGTGCAGATGGGGGATACACATGGGAGGCCATAACTAACCATTCAGCTAAGGTAAGAGGATGAATGAGCCCTGAATAGGTGAGGATTACAGAAGGATAAAGACACCTAGAGATAATGAAACAACTAAAGATATCTGTGCCACCTTGTTGGGGTTAATAGAAGGACAGCAAGTAAACCAGGATAAGGGAGAGAGTGTGGGAAGAGCGAAAAGCTTTGACTTGCTTTATTTTATGGATATGAGAAGGAAATAATTCAGTATTCTTTTCTTTTCTCTATGGTTGTGAATGGGAGAGGGAAGTAACAAGATAAGTTTCTAGCCTGCTCAGAAACAAAAAGCAACTCTGGTTTTGTTATTTATCACTTCTGGTGGGAGGAAGGGAGCTGGTGAGGGAGCAGAGCAGATTTTATTTGCATGTCAGCTGAAGGAGCGGTGAGCAGCGTGGGACAGTAAGAGCTTTTGGAAGTTTCTGAGATGAAGAGAGCTGTGAAAACGGAAAATTTAGTAACTTCATTTGATTATTAGTGTGTAGGGCTCAGAATAAAACTAAAACTTTCCATTTTATTGGAGGAGGGGCTTTCAGAGAGAAATGCAGTATTCAGTATTTTTTAATGTTGTCATGTCCTAGTGTTTGTTGTACTTACTGTACTTTTGCATAAGTATTCAATATGAGTGTATTGCACAACTTGTATTGTGGTTAATACTTAATAAGCTCATTCTAAAGGAAGGAGCAAAAACAGGATGCTTTTGTGAGGGGGAGGAAGAAATCAGTGACATTCCTTCCTTTTTTTTTTCCCCCAGGGGATTTGAAGACATTAAAGCAGAGACTTTTGTATGTGTTTGCTATGAGGAGAGAAGTTTCTCCTTACGTCTCATTTAGTCTCCCATTTAAGGTTGTAGGTAAGAGTACATGAAACATACTATTGTTTGGGTCCACAAGAAAAACCATCAGTGCCCATACTGTCTTTTACAGTGGCAGTACAAGATGCTACTGGGAGAAAGGAGATTAAGCCACTATCTGACATCCATTTCCTTATCGTTCCCTAGTATCCTCGGGTCTTGGTTAAAATATGTCAGAAAGTAACACACATCACTGACTTTAAGGAATTTGCCTACTCATTTTTGTCTTTATTTTAAATTAGCTTCAACAAATGCTCTTTAGTCTTAGCATTACAAGAGGCAGTACATTTTACTTCTGCATTGACCTTTTTTTCACTACTCTCATAATTTTGTAAATCTCAGTCCTTTTTCCTTTCAGCCTTCTCGTTTTCTTTTTAAAGAGCTTCAACCTTTTTTAATCTTTCATTATAAGGCTGCTGTGACATCCCTATCATCATTTTACTTGCCTTTCTCTGTACCTTGTCTAACTTCTCTGTGTTTTTAGAGGACCCAGAAATTTTGTTTACAAGAGGCAAGGTTTACATAGTGGCAAAATTATGTTCCCTGTCTTATTTTCAACACCTTTCTTGTCAATGATCAACATTTTGTTGGCTTTTTTGGGGGCTGGTAAGGAACACCAGGTCAATGATTTCTGTAAACTGACCATGATGTTTCCACAATCACTTTCCTGAGCTGGAACAGCCAGTCCTGAATTCTGCATGTAGGTGCACTTCAGATTCTTCTTCTCTAGAGGCACTTCTTTTCATTTAGATAAAGTGAAACTAATTAGATATCTTTTTGTCCCCTCAGTTTTGTGAACTTCTGGACTTCCTCACTGCCTAATATAAGAACTTGGTATCATCTTCAAACTTGAGGATTTTGCTGCATTTCTCTTTCCAGATCACTGGTGAAGAAGATGAATGTATCTGGTCCCCATACCAGTCCCTACTGAACTCAATTGCCAATACTTTTCTAACCTGGACAGCATAAGTCTTTATTTCCCATCCTTTATCGGTCCTCCAGTAAATAAAAGGTGATTTCGTGCAATCCTATGGCAGAGTGAGGTTGGGTTTTTGTAACCTTTGTTAAAATGCTTTTTGGAAATTAGAATACACAATCTCTTTTGTCTATGCTACAGAACTCCAGTAGGCCAGGGAGGCAGGACACCCCTTCAACCCAGCCATGCTGACAATTTTCAATAGACAGTGTATATTCATGTATTCAGCAGTCACATCCTTTACTATAGGTCTTTTCTGTCATTTTTCCACGAGTCAAACTCACTGCTCAGTAGCTTTCAGGTTCCTCTTCTTCCCCTTCCAGCACTTGCTGTAGACAGCCAATATTTCTGTAGTTTTATGTCTCCTTTCCTTCTGAACTCTTGGGTGAATGCCATCTGAACCTGTTGACTTGTTAACAATTAGTTATTTTGATTAGTCTGAATACTTTTGGTATACCTACTCCAAATCAAACTGTCACATCTGAGCTCTCTGCTATAAAGGATTTATAGGTATCAGGAGTCTTACCAAGACTGAAGCAAAGAATCTACTAATTTTCTCTATTGTGGTTCTTTTGTCAAATAAGTTGCCCCTTATTTCCAGTTCTCAGGCAGTTTCACCATTTTCAACCCAGGCTTCCTGCCTCTCTGGATAGGGCTGCTTGACAGTCAGGAGTAAGAAACATGCAGCACCTTCTAGAGTACGGTCTCCTCTTCTCCTGGGCAAATGTTCAAGTTGTGGAAAACCTTGGTGGTATCACCTCGGCTGGGGTCCAAGGAAATGTTCATTTTATACCCTATTCATCTTCACTATGACACTCATGATTTTACAGGCATCTATTATATTGTATCTCAGGGGGTTGCTTACGGCTGAATAGCCTTGCCTTTAAAGCAAATCCTTTTCTTTCATACATTTGAGCACCCTTATCATTCTTTGGGCCTTCAGTTGGAAATTTTGTTTTCTTGCCCATTATTCTTTGCCTGTTTTTGTGCAATTTGGGATAATATTTGTCTGGAGTATAAAACATAAAGTAGGACATCCTGCAAGCCTGTTCATTTTCTTCCCTAGAGCTCCAAGTCTGTAACAAACTCTGCCATGGTGATTGCAACTCTTTTAAATCATGTACCTGTCCCCACTCCACATTGAAAAAGCATTCCATATTTTCATCTTGGTTTTCTGGGAATAAATTCTGCATGTACATTATGGACAGTGCCCATCATAGTTATTCACACACAGTTAAGCCTTATAGCTGAACTAAGTTAGATGGTCACCATCTATCAGGAAAGAAACTTGTCGGAAAGCTAAATGAAAAGGGAGCAGGTTTTCATTGGATTGACATACTGAATCATCTTATTGTGCTGTGAGGCACGCTAGAGCAAGAGAGTTATGCAGGTGCAAGCTTCTGGGAAGCAATGAGCCATGAGGATGGCCAGACTATACCCGAATGACACACTGACTCACTACGGGTGGGACAGACACGGCCTCAGATCAGTTGCAGAGCTGAGCTGAGTATATGCTGCAACCTGGTGCACTTGGCCAAGTTGGGTTCACCACACATTTGCACAGCAGCTGTATTGGCTGTCTATGCTCTGGTGCCAGCATCAGAGGGCTGCAAGGGTGGCCTCTCCAGGATCTGCCCCTGCATTAGGTGGAGACAGTTCTAGATGGCTCCAAAACTGAGCCACTGCATGACACACAGCTGAGTCTGTCAACCAAGCTGGTGGCATGTCTGCTAAAACTTATTTAAGAAGGGGTTAGAAACCTGCAGAGCAGCAGAGAGAGAGGAGTGAGAAAATGCAAGAGAAACAACCTCAGAGACATCAAGATCAGAAAAGAAGGAGAGGAAGGAGGTGCAGATTTCCCTGCGGTCCATGGAATATGATGGAGCAGTTAGTCACATTGAAGCCCACGCCATAGTTGGTGGATGTACCCTGAAAGGAAGATACAGTTCATGGAGAGCCCACGTAGGTGCAGGTTTGCTGGAAGCAGTGGAGCCATCCACAATGGAACAGTCTGGTTTTGAAGGACTGTGCCCTATCGGAAGTACTCTCCCTGGACCAGCAGGAAAGTGTGAGGAGGGAGAAGCAGCAGAGAGAAGTAATGCACTGATTGCAACCTCCCATTCTCCATCCACCTGTCACACCTGGGGTAGAAGGAGGTAGAACAGTTAGAAGAGTCAGGGAAAAGGGATTGAAGTTGAACCTGGGAAGAAGGTCTGGAGTGGAGGAGAAGGTGTTTTGGTTTTGTCTTTCTCATTATCCTACTTTTCTTCTTCTTTTTTTTTTTTTAATAGGTAATAAATTATATTAATCTTCTCCAAGTCAAGACTGTTTTGCCTGTAACAGTGACTGGCAAGTGATTTCCCTGTCTTTATCCATAAGCTTTTTCACCTTATGTTCTCCTTGTGTCATGTTGAGGAGACAGAGTGAGAGAACAACTGGGTGGATGTCTGGCAGCCAGCCAAGGTCAATGAGTCAGTTGCAGTTGTGATATTCCACATATTACAGAAACCATATTCTTCAAGTAACTCATTTTACATGCAAAGTAGAAGTAGAGAGTACTCATTTGGTTGATGAGAAGCTCAATATGAGTGGGCAATGAGCACTCACAGCCCAGAAGGCCAAACATACCCTGGGCTGCATACCCTCTGCATGGCCAGATGAAGGCCATGAAGAGCAGAGGGCTGGAGCACTTCTCCTATGAAGACAGGCTGTGACAGTTTTTGTTGTTCAGCTTGGAGAAGAGAAGGCTCCAGGAAGACCTTAGATCAGCCTTACAGTATAAAAAGGGGTCTTTATATGGAAGACTTTTACAAGGGCATGTAGTAATAGCACAAGGGCAATGGCTTTAAAATGAAAGAGGGTAGATTTAGATTAGATATTAGGAAGAAATTCTTCCCTATGAGAGTGGTGAGGCACCGGAACTGCTTATCCAAGGAAGGTGGTGGTTGCCCCATTCCTGGCAGTGTTCAGGCCAGACTAGCTGGGTGCCTGAACAAGCTGGTCTAGTGGAAGGTGCGCCTTCCCAAAACAGAGGGGTTGAAACTAGATGATCTTGTGAAACTAGATGAAACTGATGAAACTAGATGACCATAGAATGGTCCCTTCCAATCCAAACCATTCTATGATTCTGTAATCTCTTATGGGTGCCCAGTGTCTGGGAAACTCAATCAAGAGAGGTAAGATCTAGCCACACTGTTAGAAATCTGGCAATCCTACGGAAAATATGGTGATGGTGTAAAAAGCACAGAAAAACACAGCAAATTATTACAATAAATATTAGAGCTGGTCAGTCTGTACCAAATAATAAATGAGAAAACATAAGATTTGATTTAGAAAAGAAGGTGATGTGAAGTATCATCCCCACTCACGGAGATGGGAACCACAAGCACTGTGCACTGCCTCTCTCTTCCCCCTCCTTACATTCACAGCTGCAGTTAGACTCATCTGCTGGGAAGTACCCACTCTTCAGCACTGATGGACAGGTTTCCCTGGGGAGCACCAAGAATGGACTGGCAAATTTATAGGGGTCAGGGGGTTTTGGTTGGACATGGGAACCCTGGGATGCAGTATAACCCTGTCCCTGCACATCGATGCAAGGGTCACTCTGTGAGTATTCAGAGGAGAGTGTATCAGACACAGCCCACATGGCCCTGACAGCGTGGAGTAGAAATGTTTGAGAAAGAGGTGTTTTTTTGGACCTTACAGAGTTCTTCATTCAAGTAATAGTGATAACTTTACTCTTACAGAGTTTGCAGAAATTTTGGACTCAGTCCAAATCACACTTTGCTTTTTTCCCAGCTAGAGGGATTATTGTACTTTCATTGGAGTCATGAGTATGGTAGAGGCTTACTAGTTATAAGTCTTTGCTGTTTCCCTCTCCTTCTAGTTTTATGTTTGTGCAGCTGTAATGAGAACAATAACAAGCTCCTTGAAAAGCTGCAGTTAGGTAGGGAAATTCTCTTCACAATTCTGCAGTTTGTTCTTTGGTTCATCTACTACAGAACATAGGCTTAAAAATACACAATGATACAATGACTGCAAAGCATCATTTCAAACAGACAAATGAAAGAATGATTTAGCTCCATGAAATCATTGTGTTAGGAGAAAAGAGCTAACAGCAGTAATATGAAACTGCAGGTGCTGAATATGCATTGTTCAGGTGAAATGCCAACAGACCTTAGCACCATCCACAGATCCATTGCGCTTGCTCAAGACAGTGAAAAGATTCTCACAGATTTCAGTCTGAGCTGGATTAGACTCGGCCATCTCAATATGACAGATAATTAACACACCATGCAAAAGAATGAATTTGCAGTATACTGTCCTGCACCATTTAAAAAAACAAAAGGACTGTGGTTTGAAATTTGTAATTATTCCTTCTTTTTTCACTCATTTGAGTAGCTGAGTACACAACAGTTGCTGTAAGATTATTGGATTGCTGATTGCTTTATTACTATCATTGAAGAATCAGTACAACTCCAGTATTCTGATGACCATGCTCTCTCTGGAAACATGCTTCAAATTAGCTTCCTCTCTTCTAGCACAACCACTGAAAAAAAATGAGATAGTAAAGCCAAGCATTCAAGAGACTGTAAAATGTCCCATTTAGGGCTCCTCTCACAATCTCTGTTCTTTCTTGAGTGTAAATGTTACAATATCATATTTAATTTTAAATTCATTGCAAGATATTACAGATTCACAAAGGGAATGGGAGATACTCTGGAACAAATGTGGAGCCCATGAGGGCAGAGATTGTAGGCTGCTTCCTTTAAAACCATAAGTGTCAATACAGGAAAAAAAGCAGAACATCAAGTTAAGACTAGACAGTTGAGTGCTTTTTGGGGGGGCTGAACACAGCCACAGACTGCTTCTGTGATTCTAGACACTTTTTACATGTAATCTGCTCTCTTGGCCAATAAATGAGCCTCATGCTTTGAAAATTAATAGTCATGATTATTATTTTTTTTTCAATAGAAATTGGCATATATTTTGTATGGATAATTTTGGTTTTCATTTCTCTGACTCTGCTTATATAACATTACAGTCTCACTGTGGAGATAACTATAATAATGGTTTTGAATGACTTAGCTAATTCTATTAACAGCAATCCTGAAACCTCTGCAAAGGAAATGAGATTTCTTTTTAATCCAACATAAGGCTGAGGTGGGAAAGTAGTGAAAAATGAAAGTACAGTTTCATATTATTAAAGACAATCACAATGTCTGTGCATTGAAGGAGCAAATTAAAATTGCACAGAGATCCTCATTTCTATCATCATATAGGTTCTAAATATGTGAATTAAAAATCTTTTCTCTAACTTAATGCCCCAATTCTGAACCTAATTTTTAACTTTCATTCCTAGTGCTCATTTAATCACTTGAACTTCTGTAAAAGCAGATAGTAATAATATGATGCTATGCTAGGAAGAGTCACAAGTTTGGAAATTGTTTTCTGTTACCAAGATATATATGTCAGGTATTACAGTGTCTTTCCTTCTCATTTCTTTTGCCATCCTTTCAATGCTTTTCTGCCATTCAGAATGTTACTCTTCTGCTTTCCTAATTCCTTCCTAGCTTCCAAAGACTCTGAATCAACTTACACATACCAGTATTTTGTTTTGTTGTATTACAGAAAAAATTATGCTTCACTTCCAGAGCTGAGAATATTTTGAATTTTAAATGCAGTCAAGCTTTGCCAAGCATAGCAAATGGTGCTTTCCTAACTCTAATTAACTTCTGTGTCAAATTCGTCCCTCATTTAGCCATGTTTCTCAACAAATTCAACCATAATGGGCCCTGAGCATCTAAAATTTAAAAAAATAGGGTACTGAAAAAGCAGTACGGCGACTAAAATGCTGTATAATCTAAACATCTAATATTAGCAGCCATGCATGAAGTCATGAGGGATGGCACAAGAGGCTGAAGGAGTTCTGCCTGTTAGAATACATAGGTGGTAGAGGATGTAGGGTCTTTCTAAGCTTCTGTCCCCAAAACATGCTGCAAGGAAGAATCCCTACCTGTATCTGCACAATTGTTGATCTTCTGATATACTTGCACCTATTTTCTCCACTGTCAAGCTGCACTAGAATCATCTGAAAGGCTTCACTCCATAGCAGACAAGTAGTGAAATCTTATACAAGAAACCTTTGCTTTGGACTTCCTTTGAGACTGGTAAGTCACGAAACTATAGTGTTGTTCTAACATAATGGGAGTCAAAATATTCTTGACAAAGAAGCATTTTTATGTAATACTGCTACTGCCCTCATCCTGAGCAGCTAGCCAAAAATGGTGGAGCTCTTGGCTACTTATGTAGAAGCAAAAGTAGATGGCAATGTGTTTGTTAATGTTCTCTTTATTTTTAAACATGCACCAAGCTCCATGTCTTTGCACTGAGGAAGGGGAAAGAAATAAAAATAGATTATTCATTCATTTTGGGTTTTCCTTCAGTCTAAGCGCACCTCTAAAAGCCCATTCATTTGTTTCTTTCTGAGATCACGCCCTAGACCTAGGGTCAGCCTTTGGCCTCTGTCAACTTCACTGTTCCACCATACTCTCCCTTCTCTTGAACAATCTCAGCACCACCAGTGTCTTCTCTTAATAGCACCCAGATGAAGCCCTTCTGTTTATGCAGTTAGATTTTTGTGCTCCAGTAAATAAAATTGATGGCAGACAGCCTGATTTTGATTGAGAGTTGACAGATTAATCCAGCACATCACATAAATTAGCACAAGCTATTTAAAAAGTTTCAAAATGTGATGTGTCAAGCTTGCATTCATCTTACAGTAAATGTAAAAATCCTGTCACTAAAAATAAACTTTACTAGCATGAAGATTTTACTTTTCTCCTAGTCATCACAAGACACCTCAGTTCCCAAATAACTTAGAAGTACTAAGTTGCAGTATCACAGAAGTAATCATTTTTAAAAGCCAGTCAAGTAAAAAAAAAATTAATTTTCCAGAGTAATTAGCCAGGCAGCTATGTACGAGATGAACGATTCAAATAGAAATTGAATTATTCAGCACTTGTTTATGCTGATATGAAAAAAAAAAATGAAAAAAAAAAAAGGATTCAGTCCAGCCTTGAAAGCCTGTTGCTTTAATTGAAATTCCTATCAAGACAACTTCATGAGAAAAGGCTTCCTTTCAGGCAAACAAACATATCTTTTTTTGAGTAGCTATTATCACGCTTCAGGTAATGAATGTTGTATGCCACGATGCTGCATGCTAAGTGAGTGGCTGCTAGAGACATGGAATTAGCCTTTAAAAATTCTCTGCCTGCAGTGCTGCTTGTTTATGAAATGAATTAAGGAGCAGTAGTAAAGAGCAAGTTCAGGATTTTTTTTTTCCTGTAGGTATCTGACAAAGTGAAATAGTGTGAGATATTTCTTTATACTCTGCTTGTGAAATGATTACAGTCCCAGTGTTTGTCATCCCTTGAAAAAGTGGTCAGCTCCATTCTAGCAGGGCAGAACTGAGCTTCACTGCTAGTGCTCCTTCTGCAACCACAGAATGATACAGAAAAAAGAAGAAAACCTTTTCAAGTATAACAGTGCAAACATTTTCTTGAATGTTGCAAAATTTGGACAGCCACTCACACATTTCATTTCAGTTATTTCAGGCTCCTACGTGAAATGCCTAATTTTTTGTTTAGGGTATTATTTTATAGTGAGTGGGAGAGATATCTTTAAAGACTGACTCAGTCAAGCCAACTGCAGGTGCCTATCTCTCCTTATTGACTAGAGAAAGTTTGTTGGACAATTGAGTTAAAGGTCCAAAGCTTTTCTTGGAACATGTTTATAATTTCCAGAGGTGTCACAGGGCTGATGGAACTTCATATTGTTCACACAGATGACTACCTTGTAAGTACAGTCAGACCACAGATATCAGACCCCACCGCTGCTTATTATTTTGCATAGTAGCACTTTTCCATGGATATAGGACAGCCTATTCTTCATCCTGAACCAATATTACTAAAATTATTATATTGTGTCGATAATCTGTAAAAAAGATTGATTAACTATGCTATTTCATCCAATCTCATAGCATTAAGCATTATTCTTTTAGATGATGCAACTCTGTGTGTTACAGTTATTTTGCATAGCAAGTCATATACACAGAAATTTCAGACAGACATAGAATATTGCTATTTTCCTTTAAACTAAAGACAGAAACTGCTATGCAAGATTAGTTATCTAAACTATACTCTAGCATCATGCACTGTACTGAACATTTAGAAAGTGGTTTGATACTTTCTGACCATCTATACAGGGCTAAACGCACCACTGGTACAAGAAGGTTCAATTCCATTTGTTTCATTAGCATTCTGTTCATTTGACAGCAAAATAGTAAATACAGCCAAGAAATTTCAAAATTTTGGGACCACTAGCAGAGCAGAACATGAACACATATTGTCTCATATACCTATCATATAAGAAAACTTGAATATTTTCCATAATAGTCATGACACTCCATGTTTATAACTTAATGTGCATAAAAGTTGCCAATAAAATGCTTTTCTTTGTAATTGCCTTTCAATAATCATCTCAGATACCATAATACCTCCCTTTATTTTAAGGGAGAAAAGAAAGTAGAGGTATTTCCTGTGCAGATGAGGTCTTCTTTATTCTGAACTTTGTGTTATTTTTTCTCCTGTGGACTGTGTGACACAGAAACCTTTTGCACACTTGGAGGTTTGCTTGTTGTTCCCCATGTTCCTCTTGGCAAGTTGAAAGCCTTAACCACTCAAGTAACTAAGAAAATAATAATAAGAGGCAACACTGCTGTTACAGTAAATCAATGCATGCACACAGAACTTCACATCAACTTTGGTGTGAAATGAGAAGGGCAGGCCACAAACTAAAACTTTCTGTGGTGTCTGTATACGGAGGAACACAAAGAGAACACACTCATCCAAAAGCAATCCAGACTCATCCAAGGAGCAACGGAGAGATGGACAAATTAGCTAGTGTCTCACACAGGGCTGGCTTTGTGACTGTGTCCACTATCGCTGAACACACTGTAAGGTTAAGAACAAGGCAGAATCAATTGCCAGGTCCTTCCCAGTACACTGATGGACATAGGTGTGTCTAATAAAAGCATCTCATCTGACATCCAATTTTGTGTCTCTTCTTGGGGAATTAAGTTAGGCAAAAACCTGTCAGAAATAATTATGGCTCAGAAACATACATATAAAACCAGAACAGGTATGGAAATGCCACTTCAAAATGCAGCTAAACTCCTCTTTGTTTACTGAATCTGTTGCTCATCTGAATCAAGCAAGGCTCATAGTGACTGAAGGAGGCTGTAATACAGTCTGCTGAGATTAGTCCTACAAAATAAGTTAGCCAGCTTCCATGAGAGGCACATCTTCATCACAAAATAAACATCACTGCTCCTGCCACTAACCAGCAACTGTGTTGGCATTTTCAGAAAAGCTGAAGGCACTGTCAGCAGAGAGTCAAACCTTTACTGCTTGTTTGGTTGTCATTCGGGACAGACATGAGACACGTGCAGTAGCAGGGAGCAGTGAGTGTCTGCATGTACTGCCCAAGAGCCCACAGCTCCCCAGTGACTCTCTCTTATGGCCACTTACCTGTCCTTATACAGCTTTCATCACTCAATTACTTGAGCAGTGTACATGTGTGTTTGCCTCATGCTTTGTCAAGTACCAAAGCATTTCTTCATATTTTCTTTCAAATGGATAAAGAAATGAGGTGAACATGCTAAATGAGTTACCAGCACATACTGAAAAAGTTACTCTCTCTTCCACTACAGTCACTAGGCACAAAGCCAGTTTCCTGAGACTTATTTCAGGAATGGTTGACTGTCTTCTAGGGTGAACAGAGGTCTTCAAATTCCAGGCCTGTTGATGTGACACAGTTTATAGATTTGATATTCTGCATGTATTTTTTTAAAGAAAGAATATGACAATATAAAGTGTTTAGCATATTCTAGGTATGTAGGCAGGAATCCTATTCTATTGCTAAATATGACAGTACCTAATATGAAATACTGTCATTATTTGTGATCACTGTTTTGTTCATCCACTTTTTATGCTTTTGAGATTTCATTTAAGATGACTACAGTCCATTTAATCAGCCATTAAATTGGTATTTCTGCCCTTTCTAGGAAAACTCATGTGATCATTAATTCAAGTGATTGAATACACTGAAAAGAAAATAATGAACTGCTGTCCTCAGGAACAACTACAAATGACCTTGTGCAGGCTGTGTTTGAGAAGCAGCCTCTGCCAAGGCTACTCCTTAGCAGCTTAGAGCATTCCTTTCTCAAACTAGGTGTTACTAGGCCTTGCTACAATAAAAATTTAAATACTCCCATATGATGCAGCAAAATATGGATAGAGAAGTGCAGTCATAGAATCATAGAATTAACAAGGTTGTAAAAAAAAATCTCTGAGATCATCAAGTCCAACCTTTGATCCAACCATCTGCTTACTAGACCATGGCACTAAGTGCCACATCCAGTCTCACCTTAAAAACCTTCAGGGATGATGAATCAACCACCTCCCTGCACAGCCTATTCCAATTCCTGATTACTCTCTCCATAAACAATATCTAATTAACATCTAACCTAAACCTCCCTTAAGCCCGTGCCCTCTTGTCCTACTGCTGGTAGTCTGGGAGAAGAGACCAACCACCACTTGACTACACCCTTCTTTCAGGTAGTTGTAGAGAGTGATGAGGTCTCCCCTGAGCCTCCTCTTCTCCAGGTTGAACAACCCCAGTTCCCTCAGCCTCTCCTCATAGAATTTGTTCTCCAGTCCCTTCACCAGCCTTGTTGCTCTTCTCTGGACCCGCTCCAGCACCTCAATGTTCTTCCTAAATTGAGGGGCCCAGAACTGAACACAATATTCAAGGTGCGGCCTCACTAGTGCTGAGTACAGGGGAAGGATCACTGCCCTGGTTCTGCAGGCCACATTATTCCTGATACAGGCCAGGATGCCATTGCATTAGTGCACATACACTTCAGCTGAGCTGCTGGTCTCACCCCTAACTCTGGTTTTCCGTGCTTAGACTCATCAATGGAGAGCCTGGTTTCAATCCCTTCCCCCTTCCAACCTAGTTTAAAGCTGTCCTGATCAGCCCTGCCAACTTGTGGGCTAGAGTTCTTCTGCTCTTGCTAGATAGTTGAATACATCTTACTCTAGTAGGCTTGGTACCATAGAATTTGCCCTATGATCAGAAAAACCGAAATTCCACTGGTGGTACCAATCTTTTAGCCACCTGATAAGATGGGTTTTCCTACTCTTCTCATTCATCCTGGCTACCACAGGAACTGAGGCAAATACCACCTGTGCTCCTGTCCCATTAACTAATTAACCCAGAGTCTTGAAGTCCTTTTTGATTACCCTGATACCTCTTTTANTCTGCAGGCCACATTATTCCTGATACAGGCCAGGATGCCATTGCATTAGTGCACATACACTTCAGCTGAGCTGCTGGTCTCACCCCTAACTCTGGTTTTCCGTGCTTAGACTCATCAATGGAGAGCCTGGTTTCAATCCCTTCCCCCTTCCAACCTAGTTTAAAGCTGTCCTGATCAGCCCTGCCAACTTGTGGGCTAGAGTTCTTCTGCTCTTGCTAGATAGTTGAATACATCTTACTCTAGTAGGCTTGGTACCATAGAATTTGCCCTATGATCAGAAAAACCGAAATTCCACTGGTGGTACCAATCTTTTAGCCACCTGATAAGATGGGTTTTCCTACTCTTCTCATTCATCCTGGCTACCACAGGAACTGAGGCAAATACCACCTGTGCTCCTGTCCCATTAACTAATTAACCCAGAGTCTTGAAGTCCTTTTTGATTACCCTGATACCTCTTTTATTAACGTCATCACTGCCAGCCTGGACTACCAACAGTGGGTAATAGTCAAAGGGCCAAATTAGCTCAGGGAGTCTGCTACTAATACCCCTTACCTGGGCTCCAGGAAGGCATCAGACTTCCTGTGGGTTGGGTCTGGTTGGCATATAGGGCCCTGTTATAGTTTCAATACTGGGGGAATTCCTTCCTAACGACTTCAGAGATAACGCCTTTGTCTGTGGAGACTAGATAACAAAGGCAAACTGCATATTCATGTGGTGCTGGGGATCACTCGTCTAGTTTTTGTTCTGCTCTCTCCCCAGGTCGGGAGGGGAGAGAGGGGGGGAACGGCGAGGGGGGCGGCTCCTTTTTTTCCTGCGCAGGTCAGCGGAGGTGAAAAACCTACTGCAGCGACCGGCGCGGGGAGTGAGGCAGGGAACACACCGGTGTCCGGAATCTACTGGATAGCTGGGATTCTTCTGCCTTCTCATCCCTGACTGGACCGCTTTTTGGTCATCTGTGGAGGTTGCGGAGCTGTCTGGGAGAGGAGAGAGAGAGACTGGCTCCTGTTCCTCCATTTTCCAAGATAGACCATCTGTTGCTGTTACAGCCATCTCCATCACTGCCATCTCCATCACTGGTGAGCGAGGGAGAAACCGAGGCCAGCCGGCCGGGCGCGACATCGCCTCCTGCTGTCGGTGACTATAACTGCATCCCCTGGGAGCAAGGCCAGCTAGC
This sequence comes from Sclerurus mexicanus, assembly GCA_013396755.1. Classification (NCBI taxonomy): domain Eukaryota; kingdom Metazoa; phylum Chordata; class Aves; order Passeriformes; family Furnariidae; genus Sclerurus; species Sclerurus mexicanus. Next base: position 162,874 of record VWZF01002111.1, read on the forward strand.
CGGGCACGACATCGCCTCCTGCTGTCCGTGACTATCACTGCATCCCCTGGGAGCGGGGCCAGCGGTTGAGGCGCGACATCGCCTCCTGCTGTCCTTACATACAATTGCAGTCCTTCTTTTGGGGATAGCTAAGGGACCCTTTAACTTTTTTTTCTTGTTGTTTGGGAAGGGGGAAGATTTTATCATAAACTGTTGGGGTTTGGTTTTGGTTTTTTTTGTTTTTTTTTCCTGGAGATACATATAAGTGTATTGTGATTGAGAACTGTTATCCTTTTCCATATATATATATATATTTCCTAATTAAAGTTTTGTTTCTTTTCTAAATTTAAAGAGAGAGGGATTATTTTTTTTCCTGGTCAACATTGATATCTTAGTCCTCCTTTGAACTAAGACAGGCCCTCAGTTCCTCTCAGAAGGGAGTCACCTACTACAGCTACCCTTCTTTTTGTACCTCTGGTTGTAATCCATCTGATAGATGGGGTGTAACTGGGAAATTCTCCAGAGAGATCTTTTTCTTGACCATCCTCTGCCTGACCTTCTGGGTCCAGGGCCTCATACCTGTTCTTTAAGGGTACCTGAAGAGATGATGAGGGTCAGGATGAGATTCTTTTACTTCTCCAATCAGGGACCTGTTTCCATTCTCCCCATCTACTTTGTTTGCTCCATCTGCCTGATTGCAGGAGGGGCAGGGCTTCTCTGTCTCCTGTTGAACTTCTATTGGGGTCAAAAGGGTGCAACTCCATCAGTGTATTTCCCTTTCACTCTTCCTAATATTCCTTAGCCTCTCTACCTCTTCCTTGAGCTCTGCCACTAAACACAGCATATCATTCACCTGCTCACACCATACGGAGGCATCTTTTATACCATCCCCTGGAACTAATGCCAGGCTCAGAGACTCCGTGCAGCCAGTGACCTGAACAGCTGCATCCATCTAGGGCGGTTTTGTCTGGGTTAGCACACTCCCCATGGTAGCAGCAGCTTTCTCTCGTCTGGAGACCATTGCTGGTTCTAGTTGTGGTGGAAAAAAGAGAAAGAAAAAAAACCAAACAAAACGAACTACAATCCAGCAGCAAAGGTGCTGTACCCTTCCTGCTTGCCCTGCCTCGCAAATAGAAGTGCCCTGCTCCAGGTCACTCCTGCTCCCTGGAGATGCTTTTAAATCACCTGCTAACAAGCCTGTCCCTCCCCACACTCACCTGAATCGGATCCCGAGGAGCAGCCAAGCCTAAGCAGTCTATAATAAATACATAATAAAAAATATCTGTACATGCTTAGGCAATTTACTTGATTTATCATATTTCTTATTATTTCTGTGAAAAAAATCAGAACTTTAATGTAAGAACTGGAGAAATAATTCTTAATTTGCCATGTTCCATCTACTTGTCAGGCTAAAATTCCTACAGAGACTTAGATCAGCATCAGCTTTTACCTCTCAAAAGCAAAATGTCTCATATGTTTCCTAATGTTATAGTATAATTGCAAAAGAAATCTGGGAAAACAAAACATAAATACCCCCAAACAAACAAAACAAACAAAGCCAATAAACCCAAACCACTTTGTGAATTAAATGCACTTATTCTAGTGAGTCTACAAACATTTATCCTCACAGGTAAAATATTATGCATTCAAATAAATATAAAACCCCCCAAATCTTATCCTGGAGATAAAAAATCTTTAACAACTTTATAATAGTTCTTTTACCCATATCCTCATCTTTATTTTTACAGTATCAACCTTGTGTTCCCAAAAGCAGTTTTCATTTACACAGGTGTTTGTGAAGTACACAGTTTCCAGCCATTAAATATTTAATAAGAAATGTCATGGCTACAGTGTTAAATGCTGTAACCTGCTACCACCATATCAATATTCCTCTCATCAAGCAACAATTTCAAAAAATTAATTAGATACCTTTTTTTCCTCCAGGCCTTAGCTTGAAGATCTAAAAGGCACAGTAGCATTTGAACTAATTTATTTTTTAATCTGTAGACTAAAGCAAAAACCGAGTTATCTCACGCAGGTCTGTGTCTACATCAAGAAAATCCTCAGCTGATGATTGGATGATCTTCAGCTGACAGTTTCCATTTGGCCCAGGCTGGGGATCAGAACAGTTTACAAGCTCTACAGCTTGGCTGAAGTACTTTGGCAAGACAAAGTGGAAAAACCTGTACTTCTACAGACCTTCATACCTCAAGCCACTGCAGTTAGGGTTGAATTGATATTGATTCATAGTTTCCTTTATGTGTCTAATGGGAAAAATAATATTCTATTTACCAATGTTGCAACAGCTATGTCTTGCAACAGAAGAAGTTATCTCCGAGCACAGATGTATATCAGTAAAAAGGGAGAATTAAGAAGCAGTAAGTATATTAGTTTGTGTTAAGGCTCTCTGATGGACTTTTCACAAGAACATGTAGTGACAGAACAAGGGGAAGTGGCTTATACTGAAAGACAGAATGATTAGATTTAGATATTAGGAAGAAATCCTTTACTGTGAGGGTGGTGAGGCACTGGAATAGGTTATCCAGAGAAGTCTTCGATGCCCCACTCCTGGAAGTGCTCAAGGCCAAGTTGGATGGGGCTTTGAGCAACCTGGTTTAATGGTACCTGCCCATGGTAGGGAGGTTGGAACTGGATGAGCTTTAAAGGTTCCTTCCAACACAAACCATTCTATGATTCTACTATTGCTTACTCAAAACTAGAACTTCTACACAATGGGAATTGTTACAGGGAAATATACTGCACCATGCTCATATGTGTGTGCAGCCTACTCAAACTCAGGAAGCTCTGTGGGCAGGTTTGGTGGTTTGCTTGCATATAAAGAAAACAAAATTAGTTTTAGTTTTTAGTAGGTAGTGCAGGACTAGTATCTCTCTTCTTTCAGCATTGAAGCTAATGTTTTGGTTTTGTTTGTTGAGTTGGTACCTCATTTACAGGTTTACATTTTGGTCTTTCTTTTGTGCTGCATGAGAGAGTTTTCAAAGCACTAGTATAAAAGGACAGCACCATGTCCTTACAGGAAGAATATTTCTACCAGTGACAGTTTCCCACACAGTGGCCATTAAGCATGTAAGGCAGATAGACATGGCAGTATCTCTTCATACACCACATTTTCTATTCTGATCACGTGGCAGATGTATATCTTGGTAAGACAGGCCAAGGAGGAGGTCATGCTGTACTACCTCAGGATTCAATGAAGTAACAATTCATGCATAGCTATTAATTTTGAATCTGTAACTGTGAAGTTTTACATAGGGTTTACTAGGGCATGAGGCTGAGATGAGAATACTTTTCTTCCTTAGTGATGAGCACCCTGGCCCTCTGATTTCAAATTACCTTGAAGCCTTTGGGAAAGGATCTACATTGCCTGAAACCAGTGATGTTGCAGGCATGTGAGGACAGCCTCTCATTCTTCTGGTGAGCTCAATGAAGTCAGAGAAAGACTGTAATATTTCCAACCCTGCCTACTACTCCTGCAATCTTCTTTCAGACTAACACAGTGTGTTTGCATATGTATGGAGCCTGATGTATCCTAGAATCATTAGAGCTGTTGCGCATGTACAGGCTGAACTTTGATGCATGTGCTGAAAAATCAGAGTTCAAAATGAATCTTGGGTTCAGTTCACGTGCAAATCAGTTGCACAGTGGGTTCCATAGGCTACAAACCTCTTCTCATGCTATGCCTATATACTATAGCACAAGTAAGCACTGGAGAAGTAGCTGTGTGTCCTGGATTTGTTGACATGCAGACTCTGAGATACTTAGGAATTCTTGAAAAGTGGCAAAACCCCCAGTAGTTCAGAAAGCTATTCATAAAAGCAGCAGCCTACTCTGAAAATTGGTAAAGCAAGAGTGTGCATGTCTGGCAGAGCCGTGCTGCAGACTTCATTGTGGCCACAATGTCAGTTCAGTCAGTTCAGCCAGTGTAACTGGGATGTGATGATCATTTACATTACAAATAAACTGATTTAGGTTCTTAGATTATTTCAGAGAGCTCAGAAACTATTTAGACAGTGAACAAGCTAAACTGTGAATAGAAAGTGTGAGGGGATATATTGGACTGAAAATCCATGTCAGATAAGTACAGTGTAACTAATCTTCTACTGGCATCTCTGACCTCTCTGGGAGGGTTTCTCCACTCTGTGCCAAATTGACCTGCACTTAACTCTATGTCTTAAATGCCTTTCCATCTGTGTTTTTTTAACTGGCTAGGGAGTCAACTGAGCAAAGCAATTGACTTGGGAAAAATAACTCCTTCTCTTGCTCTTACATCCAATATTTCATTTTTGTCTTCTGGAGAAGAGTTAGGTTATAAGACTGAAAAATCCCATCCAAGAGCATGAATAGTCACCAGTAGAGTTACCAAGCACTGCAAAAAAAAGAGAACTGTCAAAGCATGCCAAGACAAATAGCAGCAGGAGACCAAAGATACATAAATTTCAGATTGAGTCAAAACCACACAGAGGTTTTGTTTAACAAAAAATTTGGAGTTTTATTTTAAAATAGCCCATTAAATACAAAATATTGCAATACAGCAAATGAAAGTGTAACCACAGAGAGAGTGAATTGGCTTACTTTGAAGTCAATGAGAGTAAAATTGGGGACCCAGTATTTTGGAAAGAAAATTAAGGAACAAGATCATCCTTGAGGCAAGAAACTTGAACGTGGGTTCGCCTAAGAATGCTGTAACAGATAGAAGGAAAAGCCCGAGCTTTAAGACACACTCAGGCACCAGCCTTTCATCTGCTGCCCAGTCACTCTGTGGTTTTCATCTATGGCATAGTAGTTGTTATCCCATAACATGACTGGATGTTTGACTAAGCATGAAATAAAGTTTAATGGCCACATAACAGATAATTTGGTATTAGATACAACTCCGCCAGCAGCTGCTCACATTTTTCAAAATTTCATTTCATGTGCTTCATGCAGTTGTGTCAATACAAGGTGTTGACCAACAAAGGCAACAGGAAGTTTGCCATGACTTCAAAGGAGTCAGAATTTCCCCCATATTCATCACAGTAATATTCAGTATGACAGCAAAAGTGAGAATATTTTAAAACTCCTTTAATATGTGCAAGGAGTATTAAATGAGTAGTCAAAGATGAATCCATTCAATGCCTCATCTTTGCCAACACATATTTATCCCTAAAAAGGCACACTATTTTGCTAAGTTTGCTTTCCAAAATATATATAACTTCTCCAATTTAGACAAGTGAGTGGTAAATGAACACTATCTTACAGTCTTATAAGTGGGCAGATTAAAACTATCTGCTTGAAATCCTGCTTGAAATTGATACAAAAACTTTAATGGATGTTGCATAGTGCCAGGATTTCATGCTGCCTCAGAGACAATAACTGAACATACTGTGTCTATTGGTTGTGACTGTTGACTGAAGATAGACTTTTTATTACCCTGAGCAAATGTTTACATTCTACAAATGTAGAAAATCCATTATAATTTCCTTTATGAATCTAGAAATAGTATTTTCCTTAATAGACAGGTCAATAGTCACTGAAGCTCTGTATTTGACTGCAGCTAGCACTATATACTTGTGGAAAAAAGGTTAGAAAAAATCATGAATATTTTTTTTTGGTCATGGTATGTCCCATCATAATGTCTTGTTCATTTTCAATAAAGAAACTTCCAGAGGTCTTGGATTCAACTAGACAGTTGTGTTTACTGCTAATCTTATAAAATTTAAGAAAATATAATTTTAATGGAATCTTAGAAATGTTGATTAGGAGGGACTTATGGAGGTTGAGTGGTCCATCCTCCTCACAGGACTACAGATGTCTTATCTTTAAACTGTCCCTCCCTCATTAGAAAGTTGAAGACAGCAATTGTATTATTCTCTCGGAATTTTCTTCAGGCTGAACAAACTCCCTCAGGCTTTGTATGTCACATGTTCCTACCCAATCACCACGTTAGTGGCTTGTTAGGATCCAATGATTAAAACATGCTGTGCTAGTTTAAGGGTAAACTGGCAGGAGAAATGGACCCACCACAAGAGGGNCTCTGCCCAGATTAAGGTACCTACAAGACCAAATGCCAAAGTCAATAGTACAGATTTTATTTAACAGTAAATATTAGGGAGAAACATAGAAATAGGAAGAGAAAGAGGGAAAGAGAATGAGAGATAGATTAAGTAAGAAGATAAAGATATCATCACCACCACATGGATTTTGACAGTGTTCTGCCAGTCCTACTTCTGGTCCTCTTGGTTGTGAGGGTCCCAAAGTTGTGCTTCTGGAGTACCACTTTTATATAGTCTGAGTCCTGGATATTCACAGGGCATCTCAGATGTTCCCGCAACTTTAGAGGGAATAGGTATAAGCAGTTGTTTTCTTTCAGACAGCTTGCACAGTGGAATTTTGCCTGGTGTGCTAATTTCAAACTTTTACCTTTGTTTAGGTCTGAAATTAGAACTTTCCTTTCTCACAGTTTTCCATGGTGGGAATCTTTGTTCTGGTAGGTTACCCAGATCTACCTTACCAGGCCTGGTTCTTGTTGTTGCCATCTGTTCTTATCACAAGTTCCTGTCATGGCAGCATATCTTATGGGAATTTCCTTCTTTGACAGTGTTTTGAGACAAGTAACTGCATTGTTTAAGTACTGACATGGTTCATATTCAACTTCACATCCACTGTGGCCCCCATCATGAGCTCTTTTCACCAGTGTTGCTTCTCAGCCAGTTAATTCTCAGTGCATGGGGTTATCCTATTCCAAGTGCAGAACTTTGCACCTCCCCCTTACAACTACATGATATTTCTGTTGGCCCAACCATCAGGTTTTCAAATGTCATTCTGGACTGAAGCTCTACTATTTGTCAAGCCACTCATTACCCCAGTTTAGTGGATTGTTAATAGTTTTCATTACGTTTAGTAATTCTAATTGCATATTTTTCTGTATTTGACACTGTGCTTCATGAAAGTGATACTGGAGCTTTTCCCAAAACCTTTAAGTGTGTGAATGACAAATAACCATGAAAAACATGAATAGCAAGTAGCTTGTTTTGGAAAATCTTGTGTGGCTTTTAGGTCACTACCATCTCCATAGATGTTTTGTATTGTCCTTTTTGTGTAGATCTCCAAGCCAAAGTAGCATCAGTACACAGGTCATGTTGTCATGTTAAACTAAGTTTGAGACCAGGACAATACCATCACACAGAAGTGGTAAAGAAACAGTCACATAATCCCTCTGTGAGCTGAGTTGTAAGGACTGTAACTCCATTAACTGTGAGACTAGTATGTGAGAAGTGAAGAGTGAAAAGAACAGGCAGGAAAGGTGTTGTTTTCATTGGCTGAAGACAGAATTGGATTATTATCTAAGGCAAAAAGAGGGTATTTTATTTTAACTAAGACTCTTAACAGAATATGCTGGACTGTGAAATAGTAAACCTGATGATATTGATGTTTTGTGGTTCTGAGCAAAGCAGTAACATTTCTGTGTCAGATTTTTGCCTCTAAAGTGGAATATCACCTACTAGTACTTAAAAGATATATTGAAAGAAGTGATCAGTTATTAAATACTGCGAAGAAAAGCCCTGGCAACAATAGTGCTATACCACCGCATTACCATAGGCACTAATGGCTTACGCCCAGGTGTGACCTTTATCCTTTACATGCCTATGTGTAGTGAGCCTGCCAGAACCCCATTAATATTTGTGTAATTTTATACAACAGCTTGTAATAAATGGATATGCACGCTTACAGGATTAGGCTCTGATCTGGAACACAGGCTCATTAGAGCAGCATGAAGAAATGCAATTTTCTTTTCCAGTAGAAGATTTTAATATTTCAAAATTTGGAATGAAACCAAGGAGTGTTGAGTCTTTTCATGGCATGATGCCTCAGCTCTGGGGAAGCCTGTCAGCCTCACCCCCAGCATGTCTGGGCAACTGAGATTGCCAAGAAGCTACAGACTGGAGGGTCCTTCCTTCACAGCCCTCAGCACTCTGTCAGCCCCAAAGCAAAGCAGTCTGTAAGCCCAAGATCCCCTGGAACCAGTCACAAAAGCTGTTAAGAAAAGAACTGGCAGGCTCATTAGTCTTGGAAACCTGCCTGGATTCCATTGGAAATTGGTCAAAAATGGAAATTCTTTTGTGGAACATTTTGATTTCAATGAATGGCATATCCTGGCAAGAAAATGTTTCATCAGAAATTTACTAGCCAGATTGTTTTCTGTTGGAAGTAGATAAAGCTATTTTTAAGGGACTTTTTTTGCACTTCCACATGGTTTGTAGGATCAGAATAATGAGCAAAGCACTTTGAACATTCAGTGGCATTTGATTCTGAGGTCTTGCTCCAGGGACCCCTCTTTCTGACTGAAATTTAAGTTCTAGCTTCATCATTCAGGCCTCAGCTAGAGGAATTGTTATCAAGTGAAGCTGATACCAAAAGATAATTAATTGCTCTCTACTGCCACATTTCTTATATGCCTATAAATGCTCTTAAATTCAGAACAATTAATTGAATGAGAGGCCTGCCTCTAATTCATGATAGACATTAATACCAGATTAGTCCTAACACAGGAAGGAGATATTTGCTACAGAAATCCTGGTATATCTTTCTGTAAGCAGTTTCTGTTCACTTATACAGCTTCTAATAGTGCTACAAGAAATAAAATCCTGTAGCACCAAAAGCAGGTTCAACAAGTATAGGATTTTCTGGTTATTTCAATTTTAAATTGGTAGTAAGTAAATAGGAATTACTCTATGACTATACACACATTTTATTGGTAGGTGGGCAGATATCAGATTAATGTCATTAATTGATGTGAAATCAATGAAAATTCTATTAATGAAGAAGAAATGTTACTTCAAATACCATAAAGACCAAATATCTCTCCTCAGGTAATTATCAGAGGCCCTATCATGCTAAAGAAAAATAAAATTATTCAGCAAGTTAACAGACCATGTAGATAGGAGAAATGCAGTGGCTGTAAAATAGCTTGATGGTGGTGGCTTTGTGAACTCTACCTTTCATGAGATTTTCAGGTGCAATCTTGGCATACAAGATTTGGAGAAAATTTCTATCACATGGGTGCAACTCAGCTGTACAGTGCCAAAATCCCTGTGCGATTCTTAGTGTTCTGTCCTGTTCTGGCTCTAGGATAGAACACTGCTCCTATTGGCTCTTCAGATGATGGAGTATTGAATTGTTAAATAAGCAGCTACAACAATTTGTAAAAGCCTGTGAGGACTTCACAGAACAATAACTTCAAGACCTTGACTCAGAACAGAAATGTCATAAAAAAGGTTACAATTTAGAGTTCAAAAGTTCAGCTCATAAATATAGGACTGGAAACTCTCAGCAGGGTGGCAGATCCACAGAAGAGGATGTTGGGGTCATCATACATGGCCACAGTCAAACATAGCCAATGAGATTGCTGTGGCAAAAATTGAAGAAAACATCATGAAAGAGTACTGTGTGCCATAGATAATTTTATGTTGGTGGTGCCTAAATCAGAGAGGAGTGTTGAGGTTTGGCAATCATGTTTCAAAGAAATTGCAATCCAGAGAAGGAGACTGAAAGTCTGGTGAACAAGATTTGTGAGTAAGGATTAGAGGGAGAGTGTTTTGTTTAGGGAAGGCTGAGAGAAAACAGAAAAAAAAGTCTTCAGACAAGAATAGGCTAATAGCACAGGCAGAGTAAGTACATGGTTCTCTGTCATCACTGTAGATGAGAGGAAGACATGATCCCATACTGAAAGGAAGGTTTAGGATAGATGTTAGAATTATAACCACAGATAGGTAATGGTATGGATGACTTAGAAAAACTAGACTCTACCCAACCAGATGGAGTTTGAAGGAAAGGTTCAAGATTCTGATGGGAACTAGAATGGTGGATTAGGAGACCAATAAAGGCCTCTTTCAGCTTCTGACTGATCTTCTCTGAAAACTATGTGTGACCTTATCTGATCAACCAGTCAGTTCTGGCAAATTCTAAAAGGAACTGATTTAGGGATAATTTAAACCACTGCGCTGGGAGAAGCATCTTTGGTGAATTTTTAACAGAAATACAGCACTCTCAGAAGGAAAGTACATCAAAATGGTGCTTTGTAACACAAATCTGTTACAGTAACACTTCTGTCTCATCGAAGTCAAGTGACTTTAACTCCAATATGTCCTGTCTAGAAACTAACTGTGCAACTGCATAACAGGCTCTCACTCCTCCAGTACTTTCCTTTCCCTTTCCTTCATGCTGTTTCCATTTACAGGATAAAAGACTGATTGCAAGTAATAAAAGTTTAGAATTCAAGTCTTGCCTAGATTGTTTTTTAAAAAGTAGTAAACAGAATTTTCTTGTGACAAGATATATTTGCAAAAATTAAAAAAAAAAAGAGAGAACAAACAAACAATCCCACAAAACAATCAACAAACAAGAAAAAGAAAAAACCAAATTCAGGCAAATACAAATAATAAAAACAAAAAATTGCTGTCTGTTCTGTTTTGGGAGTGTTGCTAGAAAGGGCTGTTAGTATTTTATTTAAAAAGTGTAAGCCATTTGTGCATATACACAGGCAGTCACACATCTAATCTCACATTCTTTAGAACTAGTGAAATTTCCTACAGACACATAGGCTCAAAAGACAGGCTGTGGCCTGCTGTGCAGGCCTGATGAAGGAAGTTCATGCTTCTTTGAAGAAGCTTGCTTTCCTTGGGAAGTTGGTCACTTCTGGGTTTTTTGGTTGGTTGGGGGGTTTTTTTGTTGTTGTTTTTTTGTGGGGTTTTTTTTTTTGAGGGGTGGAAAGGGAGGTGGATCTAGGAGATTTTGCTGTCTGGACATCCTACAAGATAGTATTTAAGCTGAGACTTGAACACAGGTTTAACAAACTAGGTGAATGAACCCAACAACAGCAGAGTAGGGAATAGCGCAGCATCAAAGGGTGCCTGCCTCCGAATTAATTACAAGTTGCATCTTCTTGTACCTTATGAGCTCTTTCTTTCCTATGCACATTGCTGCAAAACAAAGCAAACATTCTTCCAGTGTTGTTATTTGAAATAAAATTTAAGTTACCCATAGTTGTATCATATGGAATATATGTTTCTAAAATTTACTAAGTCATACTATTGTCAGAAAATCTATTATATTAGGCTTGTATGCTATTGAACCCATCAGCATGAAAAACAGTTAAAAGTGATGATGTATAGGGAGGAAGTGTCCTGCTGTAAAGAGGAGGTATCAGTTCTTACAAGGTATTGTGCTTAATGAGACTATTATTAAAATTGGCTAGTTCTCATACCGGCTCACTTTGGCTATTGAGATAAGCCTCCTTCAAAGACATCTGAGTTTCAGTGACTATGTCAGCGCTATGGTAGAAGGGAGAAATCAAGGAGAAATATTTTTCTCCTCCTAAACTGCTGAGCTCAGAAAACCACCATGGCTGTGGTGAATAGAAAGTCTCTACTGTATTTGTTTTATTGCTCAGCAAGGCTGAACCTCTGTCCCATCTGGACTGTGAAGATCTTTTGAGACAGGAGTTGATTAACTGCAGGCAAAACCAGAGTCTGCTATCCTTACACTGTGAATGTAACTGTGCTACTTTGAGATGTTCAGCAACAGCAGTGAATCCATAGAGGCATAACACCAGTGTGAAGGTGTCAAGTGAACAGTGTCAGAAGGCATACAGATTAACTGAGGAGCTGACACCTTCCAAGTCATTCTAGAAGTTCCCATGTTCCTAGTTCTTTTCCCCACAGCTGCAAAGCAATGCTTCCTAACATCACCATCCAAACTGGCATAGCTCCATTATTTTAATTTCAGAGTAGTGTATCTTCTGACTCTTGAAGAAATAATTTTTCCAGTGTGGTGAGCTCTGCTGCAGCACCAGGTGTCTGCTTCTGGAGTTTCCACAGTTGCCAGGGATCCTTTCATTAGAGTGGAGCTGCTTGCATTAGCTAGAGCCTACTCTGGTCTCCAGATAAATCCCTTTGACCTAAAACCATCTGCATTTATGTCTGCTGCACCCAAAGCGTGTTTGCTGTCCACCTTCTCTTTTTCACTTTTAAGGTCAGTCAGATGCCTCTGTTACCAGTTCTGTAACTCTGGTTAGAGCTGGAATCTCCTCTTCAGGGTTGTGCCTATCAATCTACAGGTAAGGATGCAATTTCATTTCTGTGGTCTAGTCAGGCATGACAGTAGGAATGGGGAGATCACCAGTGTCTCTGCACTTTTTATCTTACTCATCAGTTGAGGCTTAGATGGATGGGATCTTGTCATTCGATGCTGGTGACAACTGTGTGAGCTGGCAGAATCCTTAATTATACAGGCTGCTTTCTATTTCTGGATATATAAGACTTAATGGTTTTTATTATAGTAGCACCTAAGGGCTCAACTGAGTACAGTTCCTACCCTGCAGATATTTGCTCAGCTGCCCTGTCTTTTTGCCCCATCACCCTGAGAATTTTCTCAGAAGATGGGATTCTTTCCTTTCTATTAGAAAAACACAGACGTGATAACTGCTGACAACAGTTGGTAAGACAGGAAGAGTGCTTATCTTTATTAAGCACTAAGGTGTAGGTGGACATGGAGAGACTGTCCATCAATTCTTGTCTCATCATTTATGATGCGTTGTGAAAAACAGAGCACATTCCTCCTGTGTTTATACAGGTAGGAGGAAAGAAATGATGATGAGGGCTGGAGCTTGTTGGCTTCTAGCAACAGGAGAAAGGCTCCCACTCCTACCTGAGGGTAGGAACTCCTAGGATCAAACAGGATCCTCTTGACAAAGGGGAGCAAAAGCAGCTCTGCTGCATGGCTGGCCAATATGGTAAGGAGATCTTTAAACTAGGAGTGAAAAGGGAGAGAGATGACAGCCTATAATCAAGAAGGAAGTGGTGTGGGATAAACAGAATAGAGTAAAAGAGGTCATCTTAAGCAAATGCACATCAAAAAGGAAGTGCCAACAGTATGACATTATGAGAAAACCTCTCATCTTTTTCTGGCCAGAGGCTCCACTGGGTGCCTTATCTGAGATGCTTGAACATGAGTTCATGCAGAATGGAGAACCAACAGGGGAAATCAGAGGTCTGTAAGCAGTTGCAGGGCTACAGTATCTCACTGGGATCACAGTGAATTCAGGGGATAGCTCACACAATGGGGGTGATGCAAACAATGGATACAGGCAGTTTAGTGAGGACTGGGAGGGAGGGAGGGGAGGAACTGACCTTTTGTGAGAGAGCAGCAGGCATGCATGGGATGTCTTGGGAAAGGCAGGAGCTAGTTGAGAGCCTGTGGGTCAGAAAAAAATATCTTGCTGAAATGAAACATTATTAAACTTGGAAGCAAGCTCTGTATGCTTGCTATGACAAGAAATTAAAGTTGCAGGAGTTTCATTGTGCAGTAGAATTTTCATGCTGCTGCAAGATGTTCAGAGTGGTGCTCATGACCTTTCACAGTGCAGCTCATGAACAATACCATCTGTCTGTCTATCTGAGGGCATTTATAATTTCCTGCTGGTGATACTTGTTCTTGATCTCAATGAGTAGAATCTCAGTTGAAAATGTTCCTCAGATGCATCTCCTCTAAAACCAGAGCACTGATTTTTAGGACTTCTAAAGCTTTTTAGGAGACCACTTAGACTCAATAATGTCGCATGTAGGAATCATAAGATATTCACATCTAAGACGGAAAATGTTACAAAGGATTTGCAGTTTGCTCTTGATGAACACAGATTTTCTGTGGGTCTCCATCTCTTCATGCATTGCTCATAAGCCCTCAAGCCAGTAGCATTTCAATGCATCTGTACTAACACCTATCTACCAGATGTTAAGACAAATCTTTATGAGTCTCATATGGCAAAAGAAAATTACCATCTGCCACTTCTTCTGTCTAAATGACAGAATATCCTGTCCCTACTGGCATCAAATCGCCTGATTTCACAAAGAACATAGTATTTTCTAAGAAATTAATAGGACGTCTTATCCGAGGAGTAGCCCTTTAACATATAAGGTGTTTCAGCAAAGCAGTTAAGAAAGCTTCCACCTATCCTTCATATATTATTTACAGAAGATCTTGGTCTATACTATTGTGAGTCTGTAAGAGTTGAACAACGCTTTAGCAATTGCAGCTATACTGACTCCAGTGGAATGAAGTTCACTTACATGCAGATTTCCTTTTATAATCACATGCATTCAGCTTGAAAAAAAATAGATTCAAATAAAGGAGAAAAACACACACACACACACACAAACAACACAAAAAAAACAAAAACCCCAAACAGACAAACAAACCAACCAAAACAAAACACAAACAAACAAAAAACCCCTACCCAAATCTGAAAGTTTGGGAATGCTTGGAACTGGAGCTTACTTTGACATTACAGACAAAGGAGATATCTCTGAAATATTGATCAGGATAGGTGCACCAGTGACAAGAAAGGTTTGGAGGTATTCAAATCTATTGTCTGGACTATACTTTTGGATTACTTCCATATCCATCCTTTCTATCCATTGCTACTCAGACATCTCCTATTAGAGACCTTTTATTTTGGGTGCTTGTAAACTAACTTCTGATAGCAACAGAGTGAGAAGGCGTTAAGATGAGAAGGTATATGTTTTAAATTCTGCCCCATCATAGGGCAAACACTAAATAATACATTCTCTTTCCAACACACACCCATGTTGTCTATATAAAACTGATAACACCAGTCAGAAAGCTAACAAAATGTCATTTTATAGAAGATTTTTTTCATATATGTTCTCACATGTTTGGAAGAGGCAGGAGAGAAGAGAGCAGCAAGTTTCTTGTTGTGCTTTTACATTTTGGTTTCTATTTATAGTTAAATGACTCACAACTCAGTGAAAATCACATTTTCCAATTGCTTAAAGGCAAACTGCCTGCAGCATTCTCTAAGGAACTTTTTTCCCCTCTGTAGTATTTAAAAGATAGTCTAGAATTAACGTCTTATTTATTACAACACTGTAATATTGATGCTACCAAATGCAAAGATCAGTATTTCCTATGAATGTGCTATTGTGTTAAGAAAAATAACTTTTATGCCACAGGTATTCTAAGTTTTGGAGAGATGGGTTTCTGCCAGTAATATGAGGCTGGCTCATTCAAAGAACTATGGAAAGATCTGCTAGGGCAGAAGTCTTAGTTTATAGCATATGAATGTGAAGTTTAGGCTTGCAGGGAAATAGTATTTTAAAAGTCACCAGGAATTGCTTTGATACCAGAACAGAGAATCAAGACTGATGACTGATCAGCAGAACATCTATTGCCAGAGGCAGTAATCAACAGTCAAGAGGTAAAGCACCTGAAAGTGTTTGCTTATGTATTTTACTTTATTTTCATTTATCTCTGTTAACCCTGGGATGCTAAATGAGGCATGCAGTACATTTAGTTTTCCTGTAACTACATGAAGGAAATGTTTTCATTTTCAACAAAAAGCAAAAACACAGTATAGTGCTACAAATTTCACTTAGTAAAAAGTAGTTATGAGAGAGACAAGATAGTTCAGGACAAATGCTAGAGACATCGGCAAAGAAACTTGTCAAAGATGTGAGTAAGGCCAAGAAGGTTGCCTTTGTTCAGGCTCAATATACCCAAGTTCTTAAGACACTTTGGTTTCTGATATTTGCAAAATAAATAGTTACAGTACATGTTTTCCTAAACAGTGTAATCATAAAACAAAGCTATTTTGTTGTTTTATATTTAAATAAGTACAAGCATTTGTGAATCAAAAAATTAAAATTTAGAATACATTAGGTCATGATGAAACATTTAGAATGTATGTGGCTATGAAACACATTGTTTCGTACCGAACTTCTTAATCTACAGAAGCAAAAATCATCATCACAGACAACAATAAAAAGCAAATTCATGTAAGTATAGATATTATTTGTACTTCTTATGAAAGATATATACTTAATGGCCATAGCAATTTCCTTATAAGGCAAATTACAAAAAAAAAAATTAGAAAAGGGAAAAATATAAGGTAAATTAGAAGAAAGGAGGAAAAGAGGAACTTGGAGCCTTCCTGAGAAACTGTGGAGGCTGCCATACCTGTTCTTTGGTTCTGACAGCTGCCATATTTACAGGGAACTGTGACTCTCCACCCCCAGTGTGTTGTGGCACCCTTTCAGCCAGGTAAATAATAAACGGGATTTAATTGCAGCTGTTCTCAATTCTTTACTTATTTCTTTGACTTTGATATAGATGTATTCTGGGGTGTTGGTTATTGTGCAGATAATATTATTTCTTCTTTTAATATTTTGATACTGCTACCTAAGTAATCTTTCTTAAATGTTTCTATTGCAAACATTTGCTTATCAAAGGAGTCAGCCTCTGTTAGCATACTGACTTAACTGCTCTCTTACGTAGACAGTGTCACCTAATAAGTAATCAGCAGAACATGATAACATTTCATATATTAAGCATTGAAATAACTACCAAACTAAGACATATTTATATCATAATTTAGAATTAAAACTTATAAATACCTTCTTTTCTTTAGCAATGCTCCCAAGGGATATTTCTTTGAGAATACAGTATGCCTGGAACTTCAATGCATTGTGAAAATTTACTAAAGAAATTACTCAGTTGATGTTCAAATAACCAACCATTCCACACCAAGGAGCAGTTGGTATCAAAGTACGTTATTTTAAAACCTATAAAAGAAACATCTGTTGACCAGAAGTTGTTAAAATTATACATGGAAACTTCCTTTTGTCTACCTGACACTGATGATGTGTGATATGCCCTACATTTTAGCTGTGGCTTTGTTCTGTGCTAAGAGAAGTGCCACGCTGATTTTGTAAAAATGCTCTCTTGCTGGTTTGACAATAGTGAAATTGACAAAAGTCTGTCTCTCTGCTGCTTTAGCACTTTCCATACCCATCCCAGCAACAGGCCAGCTGAGGGAGTTAGGCTAGCAGAAATCTTCCACACAATAAAATGATGTTCTTCCCGCTTACCTCCCCACCTACTCCAACTAAACTACTCCTACCTCCCTACCCACCCACCGACCCCAATCACGGTGGGGTTACAC
>VWZF01002112.1:0-38663 GCA_013396755.1 Sclerurus mexicanus
TTTGCGTTTGTTGGCGTTGGGGGTTTGGGCTTGGTTTGGGGGGGTTTTGTTTGATTTTGAGGGGGTTTTGGGGTTTTTAGTGCCGGTGGAGGGTGCAGGGGTTACTCAAGTCCAGTTTCTACCGCACGTGTGTGAGTGGAGGACTGGGAAAATGGGAACGGGGGGAATGGGCACGGGGAACAGAGGGAATGGACACAGGGGAATGGACACGGGGAACAGGGAATGGGCATGAGGAACAGGGGAGTGGGAACTGGGGGAATAGGCACGGGGAACAGGGGGAATGGGCCCAGGGAACGGAGGAATGGGCGCGCAGAACTGGGGGAATGGGCCCGGGGAACAGGGAATGGGAACAGGGGGAACGGGCCCAGGGAACGGGGCAATGGGCACCGGGAGAACAGGAAGTGTATGGGCGCTTGAAGCTCGCAATCGGTTTTCTCCCAGGTTTTGCGAGTCTCCAGCCCATTCCCTGGAATTCCAGCCCTTCCCGGCGCGGTGGGCTCTGCCTTTGTGCAGCTTGGGGCAGGAAAAGCAGCATTTGTGGCAGTGTTTGGTGGAACTTGGGTTGAGCAGGGAGCAGCGGGGATGCTGTTTGCTGTTTCTTGTATGTTGGAAATAGTCCCTGGTATCCACAGCTTTTTTGGGAATGAGAAGCTGCAGCAAGCTTCGGGACTTGCTGGAAACACAAGCACAACTGCCTGTCTCGGGAAAGGTGCAAAGGAAATAGTTAAAAACAATTAACTACTGTTTATTAGCCTCCTCAAGCCTGAATAACTCACACTTGGGTCACTTTCGGGTCTTACTCATGATTTTGTCAGTCTTCTGTTGCATGTCTTAGTTGTTCTCCAGCTTCCTGCTTTACTCTGGGCCTTTGTTTTTTGGGATACCCCAACAAACCCAGGATATCAGGGTGCATCCAAGCCTCAAAACAAGCCTGTGGTTGTGCTCTGTAACCTTCAGCAGCCTCAGGGGTTTCTCTCTCGTTGCTGGTCTTTTCCCTTACAGGAGAAACCTCTCCTGCCCAAACGCGGAGCTGACTTTTCCAAAGACATCCTCTAAAATCTGGCTTTCCCTAGCAGCACCAGGTGGTTTGGGTGAAGGCTCAGCCCCAGCCTGGCTGCTGGATCACACAGGTGCCTTCCTAGGCAGTAACACAGCTGAAATGATGTTTGTTTACATGTTTTTCCTAGGCTGGTTCCTTAGGACACATCCCTGCAGCCCCGGGAATGTGCCGAGGGACAGGGTGGGAGGTGACAGAGAGGATGGAGGGGGTCTCCCTTCAGCTGCAGCCTTGGAGTAGTGGGCCTTGTTGTTTGAGGGCTAATTCAGTGTGTTTCTAAGAGACTCCGGGGTTCCTGCTTCCCAAACTGCTTTTCCAGTACACTTTTCCAGATACTTTGTATTCTCTTTTGCCGGGTGTTACTGGCTGCGTTCTGCTCTTGCAAGTGCTGCTGTGGGAAGTTCAGGTCTGTGCTGCCCCTGTGCCTCCTCCCTCCTTGGGAGAGGTGTGCCTCACCTCGGGGAAGCACCTGGGAAGGGGATAAAGTGTGCGAGCAAGGTGGAGGAGAGAGGGGAACAGAGGCTGAAGTGATGGAGTTCTGTGTTGAGGCTCCATATGTGCCCTGCCTGCAGCAGGGTTTCAGGTCACCTTTAGTGTTCAGGTCTGTGTTTTTTCAGGGTGTTTTTGATTTTCAGATCCAGGCAGTAAAGCAGAATCAGAGATTTGGTTAAAATTGTGAGTTAGTCGTGTGGTTTTATTACAGTTGGGGTTTCAGCTTCTCTGGGTGTGAGGTGTGACGTTTATTTCACCTGTGGCTGCAAGAAGTGAATTTTTAATGGGTAGATAATTAAGATCTAAGGGTTTGTCTGGGGAGCTGTTACAGAAAAAAGAGGGTTTGTGAGCTTAAAAGTTTCCCTCAACTGTGAGCTCTGTGAGTTCTGGCTCTGGACTGAGCTGCCACAGCAGCACTGGTTGTTCTGGTGCTGTGCCAAACTCCTGGGCGTTGTTATCCCTGATGGGGTCTGTCCTGAGGGTCTGGGGATCCCTCAGTTTAGGGCATGTGCCATGTTTGTGCCTGCTGGAGATCCTGCTGGTTCTGGATAACCCTTGAAGATCTGTTATTTAAAAGCAGACATGATTTAAACTGAGAATGTATCTGCAGCAGTTCAGTACAGGTTTCTCTAAGAGCAGGAGATTTACCTTTTTCATCACATTTGTAAACATTTAGATGAATATGTAATCAAAGCTTCCCTCGTATTTTGGTAAAGCAAAGGTTTGTGTGGACCTAGTTTTACTCATTAGGTCCTCTTTGTTGGTCGTTAATAACTGAGCTTGTAACAGCCAAAGACCTTTTATTAAGGTAAATGGAGAGACACAACAAATTCCGTGGGCTGAGTTAGATTTACAGTAGCTGAAGTGGCAGCTCCTGATGTCCCCCCCCACATTGCCTTGTTCCAACTCAAGAGCACGTTGCAATTACAGCCAGGACAGCACACGGCTAAATCATGTTCATTAACATTTTTTGTATTCAAATCTGGCTCTAAATCTGAGAGCGGAGTAGGACAGCAGGGAGAAGCTGTAGTTTGTCTTACTGTAGATGAATTTAAGCTTCTCTCACGATGTAATCAGCTCCATGTGTGTTTTAGGATTGCTATAAATCTCTCTAATCAGAAATTTTGTATCTCCTGGTAGCTTGTCTCTTTGAAATATTAAAAAGTTGATCCTTGTTCTCTTACCTTGCTAGATTAATCAGATTTAAGAAAAAGAAATAATCTTCTTCTTAAGCTGAGCAGGAAGAATGAGAGGAAGATCTTGAAGATAATAACAAATCCAGGAGAGAATATTCTTAATCAAATTGATACGAATTAATAAAGCTGCAACTAAAGTATCGTGTTTGAAGATCTGTTTTCAATGGTTTCAAAAGAGGCTGTAGATTAGAAGTGAACAGTTTAGTTATATCACAAGAGATATCTCTGCCAGATACTTAAACCTTCTATAAGGCTGCTACATGAAAAAACTGATGGGTTTGTGGGCCCTGCAGTTGGAAACTGGCTGCTGAAGGCTCTGAAGGAGATCACACTTGCTGTGCTTTGCCTCGAGGACTGAAAATCAGGTCTGTGACGGGGGCAAGTTGATTTTCTGTATCACAGAGTTGTAAGCCTTTGATGCCTTCTGAATCCTGTTCAGCTCGGCCAAGAGGGTGCGTGAAGGATCAAGTAGAACCCAAGAGGTTTGGAGCAGTTGTATTAGGAAGATGTGAATTAGCAGAAATGTTGCCTATTTAAAATAGGGGTGCTTAGTGTTTGGTTATTTAAAAATGACTTCACAAATTGCCCTGAAAGAATTCCACACACCTATAGCTGTGGCAAATGTGAATACCTAATAGACTTCTGTTGCTTCAGAGGGTTTCATTTTGTCCTTTTAAGACAAGGATAGGTTCAGCCAGTTCTGCTGCTGCTCTAAGCAGGAAAGTTGTAGAGAGTTGATGGTACAGTCTGTAAGTTTTGGGTTTTTCCCTCTGGAATCCCTAGTAGAGGTGTGGGAAGCTCACTCGGTGAGAAGCAGCCAGTTCTGTAGCCAGAGGTTCGGGCAGTGCTTGATGTTGGCTCAGCAGCTGCTGCTGAGCTTCATGTGATGAGAGAAACAGCAGGATCCAGGTTTTCCCTTCTGTCCCATGCAGTCCTGTGACTGCAGCCTTTTCCTCGGAACATGCCATTCCTTTTTTAATTTTGCTTTATGCCAAGCTGTTCAAGAGCACGCTTCATTCCACCTTTGTGGGATGTTCCAGCCATAATCTCTCTGGAAATCATCGGGCTTTTCCTTGCTCAACTCATGTCTCTTCCATGCTGGTGGGGTTTGATCCAGGGTATTACACACGTGGCTGGAGGTGTTACCTTGGAAGGGAAAATGAATGAGTGTTGGAGAGGGATGGGAGAATTGGGGTGTTGCTAATTGCCTTTTGGCCAGACTAACAAAAAAAACCACAAACCCAACAGCAACAAGAACCCCAAACAAAACAAACAAACCCAAGATTATGGTGAGGAAACAAAATTAATCATGGCTGCTGATCCACCTTGTTGAAGAATCCAGTGCTGGAGTAGTCCAGGAACACAGGTGGCTCTGGGTGGTTTGGAATGAAGATAAGTTCATGAGTTTCCCACCTGCGCTATGACCTGAGTTCCACATTCTGTGGGCAGTAGGAAAAGCATCAAGGGAGAGGTGAAGCACGAGAGTTGAAACTTTACTTATTTTTGGAAAGGGAAGGTAAGGTCTGGATTTTATTTAGCATTTCAGATCTGTCCACAGACAGGAGGAGGCAGGAGTTGAAGATTTCAGGGCTTTGAGCATCTCAGTGCTTTTGATAGTAATGAGAAAAAGAAAGATAAAAAGGCCCAACATGGACAGTTGGCTGGTGGGATCTGAAAAGATCTCTTCTTTCTTGTAGAGGAATCAATGTGGTCCTGACAGTAAAAGGAATTGCTCTCTGCAATAATAGGAGATATGGAAATTTCTCTTTTCAGCACAAATGAACAGCTCTGTCATAACCCATTGTAGTATTTCCTGGTTATGCTGGCTTATAAACAGCTTTTGAAAAAAGTGCTATTTAATAGGGAAAGGTGCAGCTACAAGTGATTACGTGGGCACTTGTTGCTATCTTTTTCTTCTGCTACCATTGGACTTATATGAGTCTGTGTATTAATACCTCTTGGTTATTTGTACTGAAACCTTTGTCTTGACTGCACCCCCAGGCTAAGGAGTGCAATGGGGTCAAGGTTCCCATTGACACAAGCAGACCCAACCCCAACGAGGTGGAGTTCGATAACCTCTATTTGGACATGAATGGCATCATCCACCCTTGCACACATCCAGAAGACAAGTAAGGGACTTTTTTGTCTTTTTACAAGTAACCTGTCTTTTTAGTGACAGCATTCCAGTCATTCAGCTGAATGCCCTGTGTTTTAGGCCAGCACCCAAAAACGAAGATGAAATGATGGTTGCGATTTTCGAGTACATTGACAGGATCTTCAACATCGTAAGGCCAAGGAGGCTCCTTTACATGGCCATAGATGGAGTGGTAAGTCTTGATACATTTCCTTTCCAGGTGTAAAATCAGGGTAGGTGCTGTCTGGTCTCATAAAATCCTGTGGGAAGTAGTTTTCTAAAACGAAAAGGTAGAGGTAAAATAGACGGTTAATTTAATTTTGATGAGGAGGTAATTAGAAGCACCCCTGGGGTTTGTTATCCACAGGACTGTATGAGCTGGCTAATGGAGTCTGCTGCAGCCAGAGCTTTGCTGGAAACTTGTGAAAGGCAGTAACACCCTGAGGCTGCTACTTCTTTCTGTGGCTTTAGGGATAACTTACACTGCAGGCTGGAAAAGGCCAGAGCAGCTGGTTTGAGCAGCTGCATTTCAGATGGGCAGTGATGCTGTGATGTGGAATATTTCACAGCCTTGAGGGATATTCGAGGCTGGAAGCTTGTCTTTTTCCCCACCTCATCCTCATCTCCCCTCAGTACAGAGAATCGTAGAGCCATGGAATGGTTTGGGTTGGAAAGGACCTTAAAGCCCATCTCATCCCTTTTTTAGGCTCCGCGTGCCAAAATGAATCAACAGCGGTCAAGGAGATTCAGAGCATCAAAGGAGGGCATGGAAGCTGCTGAAGAGAAACAAAAAATAAGACAAGAAATCTTGGCCAAAGGTAAAACAGTGACCATATTAGAGGCTTTCTGATGAGAATCACCTTGCTTTGAAAGACTCAGTGAGGTTGGGGAAAGGGATGTCTCTGCATTGCTGGGAGAAGGAGGAGATAACAAGCCTGCTCAAGGCAGTGTTTTCCAAAGCTAAGAACTAAGATAAAACAAAGTGTCACATTTTTCTTCTTCTGTCTCCTGCCTGAAATGAATTTGTGTTGAGTGCTCTTAATTCCTTTTGAAAATAAATTGAACAGAAGAGCAGGGATAAATGTAGTGGGGAAATAACCAAAACCCTTATGGAAGAAAGTACACCTTTGTAGGGCTTGATGCAAGGAGTGTTGAGGCTTAAAAGCAGGGATCAGATGGAAATACTCCTGCGCAGGGATAATGAGCTGCGAGAAGGGTAGTTACTTGACAGTGGAAACTCTTAATTCAATGAGGAAAAAAAAGTCAGAGCGACTTTCTGAGGGTGATGGTGACACGGCTGGGGTGAAAGGGGAGTGTGTAGTGATATTTGCTGAAGTCACATTGGTAAATGTACTAACACCTGTAAGGTGGAGGTAATATAATGGTAAGAGCTGGTTTAATTTTGTTTGTGGGAGTTTTTTTGAAGAAACTGATTTCAGTAAGTCAGCTGTTACCAGGGGAGCTGTCTGAGGTTTTATCATGCAGAAATATTTGTAACAGGCCATACTGATCTAACTCTGCTCCCTGTTTTTGTTGCTCTAGGTGGCTTTCTCCCTCCAGAAGAAGTGAAGGAGAGATTTGACAGCAACTGTATTACCCCAGTGAGTGACCTGACACTTTACCCAGCAATTGCCAGTGTCTGAATGAAGGTCTAATTTATTTTCTTCCGACCCTTTTTAGGGAACTGAGTTTATGGACAATCTTGCTAAATGCCTGCGCTATTACATCGCTGACCGCTTGAACAGTGACCCGGGCTGGAAAAACCTCACAGTGAGTTCCCCACTTTCCTACTTGTGGGGAATAAAGGAGATGTTTAGGCTGGGCTGGGATCCAGCTGAAGAGTAGAAATTTAACAGACTCGTCTCCTGGCGTGGCACTGCTCTGTTGTTAATAACGGGCTGACTTGCACATCCTGCCGGGACTTCAGAGACCCATTTAATTCGGATGACTCCATCTCCCAGACCATTTGCTTTGATTTCACTGAAGAGCAAAGAGGAGGTTTGCTAGAAGCCACAGTTTGACATAATGGGAGACAGAGCTTTAGGAACACTTTTTTTTCTTTTGGAGAAAGTGTCAAGATACATTATAGGTGTATTTTTTACACTATTTCTTTTTTCTAACTGCTACCTCAGTAGGCTGCATTTTCTCTGTGGCTTTAACGATGGATGGCAGGCAGTGAAAATAATAGATGTCAGCTTCTTGCCTTTGTGGGCTTGAAAATTCTCTCCTCCTCTTCCTCAACCACTCCACTCCCACAGAGTTTCGCTTGTGGCAGTCCTGTGTTTGCTCTGTACAAGGGGGCAGAGTAGTCAGTAAATAACACAGCAGCTGCCTGTGTTATTTGCCATGAGTTGACTGTTCAAGTGGCCTAATTAGAGGACAGTTGGCTCTGCTTGATTCCCTCAATCAGACATGAGTTTTATAAATGCTAATGCTTTATTAAGCTAGTGCTTAATAAATGCAAATGCTAAGAATTGACGTCAGGGTGAGGAGGGGTCTGATGTGATCGTATTTCAGTGCACCGGTGAGTTGTGAAGATCCAAAGGGAAGCAGACGTGTGTCTGCTTAATCTGTGAGTTCTTTAGTGCCCATTTCATTGCCCTGGTAATTTGTCAGGAAACAAAAGTAGGGCCTGATCATTTCAGTGAAATTGGAATCAACACGGCATCACTGTCATGCTGGAACCAGTACAGGAAAATGAGGGGCTGTTCATTGGTTCCAGGTTCTTACATAATTTCATTTTGAATCACAGTATTTTAGTTGAAACCGCAGATTAGAATTTCAGGTGTTCCTAAATCAGGTTCTGCATTCAGTACATGAACTGCATAAGTTGTTGTTTCTCACTGTGGCAGCATCAATTGTTGACATAATTTGAACGTTTTGCAGGTTATTTTGTCAGATGCCAGTGCTCCTGGTGAAGGGGAACATAAAATCATGGATTACATTAGGAGACAAAGAGGTAAAATTCCAATAAATGTGGACATTTTGTTTTAAATAAGGTATGGTCAGTAATAATTTATTTTACATATCTTTGAATAAATGTAATTTTCTTTTGTACAGCTCAACCAAATCATGATCCAAACACTCACCACTGTCTGTGCGGGGCTGATGGTGAGTTCTCTCTTGCTAGAGATACGTCCTGTTAAGCTTTCTTGTGGTGTCCTGGGATTGAATTGGGCTGTGTGTTTTAGGCTTTCACTTGGAATTGTGTAAATAACCCAGCGGATTTGTCAGTTTTGGAAAGTTCTGTGTAACGGATGGGGAAAGGTCCAGCCGTGCCCACAGCTCCCCGTGGTTGTCCTGAGGCAGTGCTTTGTGGGCAGAGCACACTGGTGTGTTCACACTTGCTGAAGACAGAATCTACTTTGCTTTTAACTTTTTTCTTTTTTTTTTAAAAAAAAAGCTTAGTAATGTTTGTCCTTAATCATATTTTATTCTTTTCTTGATTGGTAGCTGATCTGATTATGCTTGGCTTAGCTACACATGAACCAAACTTCACTATAATTAGGGAAGAGTTCAAACCAAATAAACCCAAGCCGTGTGCTCTCTGTAACCAGATGGGTCACGAGGTTAAGGATTGCCAAGGTTTGCCCAGAGAAAAACAAGGAAAGGTAAGAATTTTGCTATTTCTAGATTATTTTGTTTTAAAATCTATAAACTCATGAGAGTTTATAGTATAACGAGATCCTCAAATAATTCTTGCTGTTGGTTTTGGCTGAAGCATGATGCAAATTGTCTTTGAAAATACCTGTCTGTCCTCCTAGAGGTAGAAATTGTACTTCTGCAGCACAAAAACATTGTGGCAAACCTGATGTCCTCAGTTGTGGTGTTTTGTTGTGTGGGGTTTTGTTGTTGGTGAGAGCAAAGGATCAGTAACTTCACAGACATGCAAAGCAGCAAAATGCACGCTTGGCATAAGGGCTTGGGGTCCTATTCTTGGATCCCTCTTCACTCATTGAAAATGGAGCAGGAGAAGCTCTAAGGAGACCTTGGGTGTAACTTGACTCTCCTTTGGTTTTAGCATGACCAGTTTGCTGACACTCTTCCTGTCTCAGAACAAGAATTCATCTTTATCCGCTTGTGTGTCCTGAGAGAGGTGAGATTGAGCGCTTACTCCAGCTGCTCTGTACAAATAACATTTTAAACTTCATGCAGCATTTCCTAATGGCCTTTTTCATGTGATGCAGTATTTGGAGAGAGAACTCACTATGGCCAGCCTGCCTTTCACGTTTGATTTCGAAAGAAGTGTTGATGACTGGGTCTTCATGTGCTTCTTTGTGGGCAATGACTTTCTGCCTCATCTGCCATCTCTGGAGATCAGGTAGGTGAGAACATGTTTTCTTTTCCTGCAAGAATACCCCCGTGCTTTTATGTAACAAGAGTCTCACGCTTTGGTTTGTGTTTAGGGAGGGAGCAATCGATCGCTTGGTTAACATCTATAAAAACGTGGTGCACAAAACTGGGGTAAGGGCTTTTCCTTTGTAAATATCTGGGTGTTTGCTACACACTAGGCCTATTTTTCACCTCTATTATTCTCTCACTTGCAGGGGTACCTCACAGAAAGTGGGTTTGTCAACTTGCAGCGGGTCCAGATGATCATGTTGGCTGTTGGAGAAGTTGAGGACAGTATTTTCAAAAAGAGAAAAGATGATGATGTAATTTTTTTGTTGTTACGTTCTTGGAGTTTGGTTTTCATCATGTGCATTGCTGTAAACCTGGGACAGCCCTATAAGACAATAAGGGGGGAAAACCCCCCAAATTTTGTTGTTCGGGGTTTTTTTTTAATAATCTCCAATGAGTCCTTTCATGCTCAGGAGAGAATCAGATGCTTCCAGTTGAGTCTCTTTTCGAAGCCAGGCCTGTTTTTCGGGTCATTATTCCAAAGAACAGCAAAGTGAAATACTTGTGTGAGTTGTTGCAGCTTTTTGAATCACCACGGTGAAAAGTGAAGAAGGAATTGTTTTGTAGTTTGCTACTACCCTTGGAAGTGCAAGCCATGAGCAGGGGTGAAATACTAAATTTGAATTCCGAGTGCCTTCTTACCAGTCAAAAATTACTGTGCCAGTACTGGAAAGGTGTTTTGCTTATGGTTGCCCCAGCCTGGACCTCTCTTGGAAGTGGAAATGCCAGTTTGGTGTTCAGCCTTTCAGTTGGCCTGAGAATCATAGAATAAGAGAGATCTTTCCTTGAGTCTCTTCTTTTCTTGTTTCTAGGACGTTAACGTGCCTCCTACATTTATTGGCAGCTCTGCAGTGCAGGCAAGGAGCTCGTGCCCTTTGGCACTGCTGGCACCCTGAACTGAGGCTACAGCTAAACTCAGTACATCACTTAAGCCATTACCAAAATTGTGGGGCTTTGAATACCCAGCTCCTTTTTTCAGGCTAGGGGAGAAAATGCCATCCCCTTTCTGTTGGATTTTACAGACACAAGGATTGTCCCATGTCTTATGTAGAATGTTCCCTAGAAACCCTATGGCCTGGCCAGCTGAGGATTGTAATGAAATAACTTTCCAAAAAATCTGTATATTTGACTGACTGTGTTTCCTTTTATTCTTCTTCATTTAGGATAACTTTAAAAGACGACAAAAAGAAAAAAGGAAAAGATTGAAGGTAAATTAATTCCTTACCCAAGGCAAAAACTAGCAAGAATTAAAGTGGATGCTTTAGTTTTTGGCAGGTGTGGTTGGAACTGCAGGTGTGATCGTGGTGTTTTCTGGCCTGTGTGTAAACTGTTTTGAAGGGTTTTTTCTTCTATTCCCAAAATATTCTGATATTTCAAAAAATTATGCTGGGTTTATCCAACATGTTAATCTGGAAGTTGTGAGAGAGCATCATCTCACTGCTGGGGAGATTACACAGCTCGTTCAGGGGGCTTGTCTGTGTTTATCTTTCAGAGGGATCAGCCTTCTTTCATTCCTGGTGGACAGTTTTCCCCTCAAGCCCTGGGAAATCGATCCAGCCCTCAGGCAATCTGTAACCCCAGACAAGCTGCCTTTGAGATGAGGATGCACGAGAGACAGAACTCTGTAAGTAGATCTTCAGAGGTGTTTGTGCAAAGAGGGGAAATAATCACCTCCTGTGTCACTCTGGACACCTTTTTCTCTACCCCATTGAGAGTTCTTGAAAAGCAGACACCAAAAACGTTCTTTTTCAATGAAGTGGCTTTTAATACCCAATTTTTGTGGGGCTGTGTGAATAGAATCGTGTTATTTCCGTTTGGCATGATATTTTTCCCTGGGCAAAGGAGAAACTCGGATGAAGTTTTGGGAAAGTATTAGTGAGGAAAAACTGGAAAGGAGTGCTCTGTTAGAAGCCTTGATTGCTAACCTGAAATAACAATTACAACAAATATTTTCTTACTGGGTATAAATCTTCATCCAAACAGTGAACAAATTAAAGGTCCTTTTCATCATAAAAGATATGTGTTCTGTCTCTGCAGTCTAAATGCACTATGCTTTTTCAAAGTATAATTTCTGCTGTTCTTTCCTTTTAATCTTGAAACTTTTGCACCTGAGTTAAGCAAATTAGTTTCTTTTAGACTCTGTAAAAATTGAGAGGCATTTAAAAGACCAGCTGTGAAACTCGTGGTGTTTCTGGCAGTTCTGAATTAGAAGCACCATTTTTTCTCCTATGTATTTTTCACTGGTGCTGCAAAATGAAGGTGTAACAGAAGCTGCAGGACTAGGACAGACATGGGTGTTCCAAAATTGGAATATATCCTAAATGGCATGTTTTATCAGTTTTTACTGTTTTGTTTATTGCATCCTTTTCTCTCTCCAACCCAATGACATTTTTGCCTGTATGTATCAATGCCTGCCTTTTAACAGAGTTGTCTTCTTCTTTCCTTTTGCTCCTTGGCTTAATGGGTTAAGGGTTGTGTAGCCTTTGCCTGGAGTTTTTTTGGAACTAAAAATAACATATGTGATTATTACAGAGCTGTTAATTGTAACTTGAATTTAAAATGCCTGATAAATCCTCCTCCTCCCCCCTTCCCCTATTTATCTGTAATAATTCTGACCCCAGACAACTTCAGCATCTCCAAATACCAGCCTGACTCCTGATGGCAGCCCGTCCCTGGGAGGAGGAGGAATTAAGCGGAAACCTGAGGACAGTGACAGTGAACCTGAGCCAGAGGATAATATCAGGTGAAGCCATTTTTTGTCGCACTTTGTTAGCAAATTGCTGAAATAGATGCAGCCTAATTAATGCCATTTAGCTTAGTGCAGCAGTGCCTTTGCTATGATCTCTTTATCCACCGGTAATTAACGTGGAGGGTTGGAATATCCAGTAAATTCCAGGGAGATGGGTAAGCTCGGGCTGTTCAATCTGAGCATCCAGATTAGTATGCGTGCAGGTTTTCAGGCTCCGAGCCACGCTCCCTCTGAGACCCAGCACTAGATTGGCGAGACATTCCCTGCTCGGCCCTGATTATGTGAGCGGAATGTGCCGCCCGTTCCACACTGGAATTCTCGGGCTGTTTAACCCATCGGGCTCAGTTACCTTCACGTGGGCAGCACTGCTTGTCCTGCCTCCCACGGCCTGTTTTCCTCCATCTTAGGGTTGTGGCAGGCTCTCTTTTGTCCATGAGTTCTTTGATTGCCTTAGGGCGGCTGATCCTTGGATATTAAGGGACAGGAATTCTATGAGAATTAAGTGCCAGTGACTCTGCTTTGATCAAAGGTTTAAATCAAGCTTTTGCTATTAACTGCAGGCCTTTGCAGTGGGTTGTTAAGGGTTCTGCCCTTAACTGCAGCCAGGAGGGGTTTGTTTTGTGTGGAGTCAACTGGACATGTGAGAACACTGAGGGATGTTCCATTGTGAAGTTCTGGTCCCTGGTGTCCAGCAGAGTTGTCATGACGTATTTGTGACATTCAGCCCTTCCAGTATCACATATTCCAGCCCTCATTTTCTCTCCTGTATGGGTATAGCTAAATGAATTGATTTAGTTTCTTAATCAAGCAAGCAGAAATTTTACATAAAATCAGGGCCAGTGTTAATGTCCCTTTCCACATGAGCTGTGGCAGGGGTTCTAAAAGAAGCTTTTAACAGTTTATTAGTGACCAGTGTGAATGAACTGTGGTGATTTGTGAGCACCAGTAGTTCTGACAGGGTTGGTATTGCTGAGGGAAAGGATGTGCTGCATTCAACTGCAGTTATATAAGCTCTTCTGTAGCTCAGAATATTCCAATATTTAAAGCGGTCCCAGCCTTCCTGGAAGGGGATTTTATGTGTTGATTTTTCAGGTGTCATATTCAATTCCAAGTTGGGAATTGTTGGGAATAAACCATTTAAAAAAATAAATCGTTATTGAGAGACTATCTGATTTAACCAGTTTGTTTTTTTCCCCGACATGAGGCAGCAGTGTTTCCCCTCATGTGTGAAAGAGGAGCAAGTGTTGGTTTTCCCTGCCCCATCTGCACACAGACATGAGGGGGAGCTGTGTGAAGGGAGGATACAGGGTGGCTGGGATGGCTCCTGTGGTTCCAATATCCATCCATCTCTGGCATGAGAGATTGAAAACCCTGTGTGAAAGGGAAACTGGTGTGATGTGAGTGAGCAAGCGCAGCACTCCTGGGCTGCAGAAGATGCTGCAGGTAATCACAGCTTGTCTGAACAACAACAGAACCTAGAAATTCCTATTTATGTGCTTGCTTTTCATTTAGAGGAGCAGGAAAACTGTGTCACTTTCCTGCTTGAGAGGGGCTTTAAGAATAGAGGAATGAACTTGATGTGAGAAGATATTCCACAAGATAAAGGTTTTGGCCTAGGGTAGATTAAAGGAAATAACGAAGGGGAAGAGTTTGTTCTTCTGGAAGTGTTAAAGCGCGAAGTTCCAATGGCAGGTTCCTGGTAAGAAATATGGAATTGCTGACCAGGAACAATTCTGTTCTTAGAAATCCTGACAGCAGCAGGTCTGCGTTTGAAAACCCACCCTGCTTCTAACACTGGACCTGTGTTTATCAGGGTGGGAGCTTCAGGGTTTCACCTGGGTTTCTGGAATGCCAACCATCACATTTTACTCTCTTGCTGCTGAGCATCGCTTTTTCTGTTTGCATTTAAGCTGGATACAAATGGGAACTGAAGTACCAAGTGACTTTGGCATACATTGTAATTCAGACCTGTAATGTGGCTCTGTTAAGATGTATCAGTGTCTGTGTTGCAGGTTGTGGGAAACCGGCTGGAAACAGCGCTACTACAAAAACAAATTCGACGTGGATGCCTCCGATGAGAAGTTCCGCCGCAAGGTTGTGCAGTCCTACGTGGAGGGGCTTTGCTGGGTTCTCAGATATTATTATCAGGTACCTCAGATTTTCCCCTCTGAAGCTTCTTTCGTGTCTGTGCCCTATTTTGTTTCAGTCTGTTGTTCATTTTGGAAAAGCAGTGGGGTTTTTTGAAGGTGTAAAATAAGTGGGAGCCCGTTCTATGGGACAGTCAGGGTTTGAATGCAGTTCCACCGTCCCTGGAGGTGTCCAAGAACTGACTGGATGTGGCACTCAGTGCTCTGGTCTGGCTGGCAGGGTGGT
The DNA here is from genome assembly GCA_013396755.1 of Sclerurus mexicanus. NCBI lineage: Eukaryota > Metazoa > Chordata > Aves > Passeriformes > Furnariidae > Sclerurus > Sclerurus mexicanus. The sequence goes on from VWZF01002112.1 coordinate 14,403, forward strand.
GATGGGTCACAGGTTGGACTCCATGATCTTGGAGGTCTTTTCCAACCTCAGTGATTCCTTGATTCTGTTTTTCATGTCCAGTAAAGACACCTGTTGGTGTGGTATGGACTAATGCCGTTTTCCCTTTGCAATACAAAGCCATGAATAATGACATTGCAGGTGACTAAATGAGGGAACAAAGGACAAACCCTGTGGAATGCCAGTAAGAATTGGAAAGGAACAGAGTTGTCAGTCTCCTCTGTGGATTGTAATGATGTTCCATGAAGTGTGTTGTGATTGAAGTAATCTGTATCCGATTTAAATCTTTTGATAATTGAGATGTCAGATTGGCAAGAGATTAGTGGGACATTGTGGGGTTTGTTGCACTGATGGTTAATAAGGAGCTTCGTGCCCTGAAGGCAAAGTAAGTTAGATGTGGTGTGTGACCTGGGAGCACAGTGTGCTGAGCTGATGGTTTATCTGCCTCAGCAGGAGCTGGGAGTTTCAAACGGTGCCATATTGATAGAACTGCACGTTTTGTGTAGGTGTCCAGCTGGGAGCACAGGCAGGGCAAATACCTCACACACCTGCAGAACACTGTGCACTTTAAATAGATTCTTTTAATTGCCCCTTGGGACAAAATGGGAGCGCGTTCCTTCCCTCCTCTGTGTCCATTCATTGGCTTTGGGCTCTGGCTCGTGTGTTCTGGTGGAAGAAAATCATCAAGTTTAAAGTTTGTTGAGCTCTCCACAGCCTTGTGTGAGCGACCTGGGACATCCTTGTGTGTGTGACCTTTTGCAAAGGACAGAGGTCACCTGGACACCTTTATGGGTGGGAATTCCCTTGATCCTGCGCACAGTTGAGTTTTTCTGAAAGCAAACCTTGTTCTTGTTAACCATGGCAAGATAGATGCTACAACTCCATATGTGCCCATCTGTCTCCAAGGGTGTAAATGGCTCTTCAGGTGAGCTGTAGAAATGTCCTTGCTGTAGAACTGTCACCTTCAGTGATACAATAGTACAAAACCATTCCAGTCTGTTGCGTTGGGATCAAAGAGCTGACAAATCGCTTCCTGCTCATAGGGAAATTAGATTAGGAAGTTGCTGGGGACTGGGGGAACCTCAAAATAGGCTTCCTTGAGGATCTTTGTTTGTTTGTTTTCTTTCTTTGTACCATAATAAAAATTGATTCCAATAACAACTGCTCCTGGCAGAATACATTATGTGCCTTCCTATTCTTACAAAAAGCTAATAATGCAGGGCATGTTCCACTAGTGGGAACATCTGTTTGGAGAGGAAGAAAAGAAAGAAAGCAATCCACCTGGCTTTTGAAACCTTCTGAAACCATCTGAAGGATTGCATCAAATAATTATAGTCGCTGTAATTTTGTACCAAAAATATCACTGGAGAAGCCTCATTGACATTTACTTGTTCAGAATTGGAAGTCAAAATGGTAGTGGGCTTTTGTTTCAAGTGGTGCTGCTAAGAAAAATAGCTGAGGAGGTGAAAACTTGACTGGGACCTCCTAGAGCCACATTTCCTTTACGAAGTGCAGGGTGTTCTGGTGTGTTTTGAGTTTATTTTCTGCTTTTTGAGGATGCACTTCATATTCCCCAGTGTTTAAGTGAGAAGAACGAGAGGGAAAGAGCAAAGTGCTGCTCCAAGTGTGTTATTAGTGCTGGTACTGAAGAGAACAGTAACAGCTCAAACCAGAACACTTTTCAACATGCAGCAAATATTGTTCACATTTTCACACCTTGTAGGGTGTATTGGGTGTCTCTGGTCCCACGTCTTCCCAAGTGAGCAGTGGGATTTTGCTTTGAAAAACAGTGTGCTGCCAGAAAAATACTACTTTCTGCCACTTTTCCCTCTTTAGTGACTGGGCTGCATGATTTTAATGTTTTTATTTTTTATTTTTCTGGTATGTCTGATTTTGTTTGTCTTCCTTCTCTACCTTAGGGCTGTGCATCCTGGAACTGGTATTACCCTTTCCACTATGCTCCCTTTGCTTCTGACTTTGAGGGCATTGCAGACATGCCTTCAGATTTTGAGAAAGGCTCCAAACCGGTAGAGTTCCTTTATTTATTCGTTTGTTTGTTTATGATTTAACACCTCATTAGAAGTGTCCTACCTCTGCTTGTCTGATTTCAACAGTTTAAGCCTCTTGAACAACTTATGGGAGTATTTCCAGCTGCAAGTGGAAACTTTCTGCCCCCAACGTGGAGGAAACTCATGACAGATCCGGTGAGAATCCTTGTTGTATCCCCCTCTGTGAGGCTGGGTCACCTTGTAGTGGTGCGAACATGACCTGCTGCTGCTCCTTACTTCAGGCAGGAAAATGCTGGGGACCAGGAGGTTTGTTATAGAAGTTGCAAAGATTCTTCGAACAATCTGTAAAAGTGATCTCTTGGAATTCAGATGTTACAGTGAGAACTTGTTTCCTGGCTCTCTTACACTTCAGGTCATTGAGTTCCTTAGAGAAACCTTGCAAAACTTAATCCAGCAGATCACCTGGAATTACTCTCTCCTGCTTAATTTCTTGGTTTGAATCCCTAAGTAAGGGATGTGCCCAGCCACACATGATGCTTGAATGGCATTTATTAAAAGATATTTTCATTAGTGAAAGATCTCCTCATACCCTCAGCACTGTCTAGTACCACATGACATTCTGAACCCATGTCAAAATTGGCTTTAAGGGTGACTTTTATTTTCTCAATGACAGGAATCAAGCATCATTGACTTCTACCCTGAAGATTTTGCTATCGATTTAAATGGGAAGAAATACGCTTGGCAAGGTGAAATTTCAACTTCTTTTTAGTTTTTTTAAGAATCTGTAAAAACAGGAAGAAATTGGAAAACTGTCTTAGGGCAAAACCCACTGCGCTAAGTCACACAGGTAACTTGTGTTACTTGGTGTGGGGACAAGTATTTCACAGCAGGTGTGTTTTTGAAAAGAGGTTAGCACGAGGAACAAATTATGGTTCAGTAACTGATTTCAGATTGACAATGATTATTAGTAATTTCAGCAGTCATTCCAGATTTGTTAATTTATCCTGAACTAGATTAATCATCCTTCTGTTTTTATCAGCCTCACTCTGTAATTGTCTTTTGTCTCCTTTGCATTTAATTAATGGATCTTGTTCTGCTCAATCAGTGGCTCATTAGTGCTGTGCCAAAAATGCTTTGGGGAATACAGAAATATTTGGGAGCATACAAAGAATGAAAAAAGAGCTACAGTATTTATGCAGATTTTTCTTTCTTTAGAGAATATTAATTTTCAAGGTCTGCCAAATTTTGTGGCTGATTACACAGTGTGTGATTTCACTGCAGGTAAAGTTTTAGGTTGTCCTTTCCTTCAGTTTTAAGGTAACAGTATTTGTTTTAAAAGAGCCACACAAAGCTCTGAAGCAAAACTGTTTCAGTCAGACCAAGTTTTAAATTGGGAATATATGCCTGTGGAAGTCCAGAGTCCCTGTGAGTGTTGTGCCTTAAAGTGATGACAAAGCACTGAACTGGTGCAGGCACAAGGAGGAAACTCAGTATTGGTTTTTTGGGAGGCCTCTGCTGTCACCTTGGCCAGGAAAAGCTCTGGTGCTTGTGACAAGGGAAATAAAACCAAAACTGAAGTAGTTGCTCCAGATTCTTGCTGGTAATAAGGGTGACAGAAGTAAAACTTGGAAGGATTTTCATAGTAAATGTCCTAGGGCTTTTTGATCTTTACAGTAGAACAAAACTTCTTGGCTGAGAAATCTATCAAAGCTTTCCATCCTAGTGTATTTTTTTGGGGGGGTTGCTTTGGGTTTTTTCTACAAGTGTGAAAAAATACTGTTTTGGCTTTGCCAGGTGTTGCATTATTGCCCTTCGTGGATGAGCGACGCCTCAGAGCTGCCCTGGAGGAGGTGTACCCTGACCTCACCCCTGAAGAGAGTAAGACTTGCGATATTTTGTTAAAAAATTGTGATATTTTTTGCCACTTACGCATTTCACCCTAAATGGACGAGCTGCGACAGGTGTTTGGTCGGGTTGAGTTATGGCAGGTTGTTCCTCATGGGTGCTGCTGATAATGAAAGTGATCCCTGGTGGGTTTGTGTTTGTAGCTTTTGTGCAGCTTATAGAGGCCAGTGGAGGCGTTTGTCTCTCCACGGTACAGAAATAGTAGCGGGTTCTTGTGGGTGAACTGTGGGAGGTGTGTCGGGTCTGGGGGTGTTTGGCTTGGTTTTTCTACCCAGCCTGTCCGGATCTGCAGTGTTACTCTGTACGAAGTTCAATATTCCTCCCACTGAACACAAAATTTCTGGGTTTTTTTTACTGTCTCCCAACTACCCTTGTGACCGGAGCCATCCTGCTCTGGGCAGACAGTGTCTTTCCTACACTCTCAAGGAATGTTCAAAGCTTTCTCCTCAGTCACAGTGAAACTTGGCTTTTGTGGAGGTGTCACCAAGGCAGTGTTGCAGGTCTGCTGCCTTCCTTCCTTCCTTCCCTCTTTGCTCTGAACTCTTATCCCATTCCCTTCATCTCCCCAGGCAGAAGAAACAGCCTTGGTGGTGATGTTCTCTTTGTTGGAAAGCACCATCCACTCTGTGACTTTATTGTAGAACAGTACAAGACCAAAAATACAGAGGTAAGTTGTACTGGTTCTTGAGGGACTCTGGAAATGGTGAAGTTGAAGGTCTAATGAAGTGCTTCAGCTGCAAAACTCTTCCCTCCACAGCCAGTGGATATACCACCAGAGCTGTGCCACGGGATCCAGGGAAAGCTTACCCTGAATGACAACGCCGTTCTCCCGGATCAGTGAGTGTGGCCCGTGGGGTGGGTTGGTGCTGCTAAAGGGCATTTCCTTCAGTTCTAGCTGTGTTTCAACAGAAGTTCCTTTGTGCCCACAAGGAGAAGCTTCAAGCTCCCAACGGGCAATGCGTGTGGTTCTGAGGCTCAGCGTGCTTTGCCCAAGGGTTCAGAGCAGGGCTGTGTCACCTCCAGCATGTGGAAAATCCCAACTAAGTGACACTTTGATCCTACAGTCCTGTTTTGCTTAACCTCAGAACCTGGCTTTTAGAGCAGCCTCAGAAATCTTGGAAGTGCACTATTGCATGTGTTTGCTCGCTGGTGAATGTTTTTTTGTTTCTCATTTCACCTGTGGAAGGCTGATTTTTATGTATTTAGTAATTGTTTTGTTAGGTAAACAAGGCCTGGATAATAAAAGTAGTTGCACTCAGTTACCTTGTTCAGTAAGGTTGTATTGTTTTGGCCTCTCTGCTTTTGTATGAATGTGAATAGGGGCTGATGTGACTTCCCATTAATGCACATTGTCTTAAACCCCCAAAACTCTCCTTTTTATATGCTAATCTGCATTGCATTAGAGAAAAACGTGAATAGTGGTATCTTAGATATGTTTTGCCTTTGCCCAATTGTCCTGTTGCACTGAATTTGGGACTGTTTCCAGCCATGCATACAAAGAATGGTCATGTTCTTTGTTTTCTAGAGAATGCATTTAGTTAGAGAAATGATCAGTGTAATCTTCACCTTTCGTTTCTCTAACTGTGCTCAGAGGCACGGCAGGTCTTCAGTAGCTCATTTGCATTAAATGCACAAACACTGACTTTGTTGCACAGATAATGTATCCCAGGTCACACTAATGGGCATTTCTCCATTCCTGTCATGGTTTGTGAGGAATATGAGCAAGTCAGAGCTCTTCTTGGAAGGAAAAGAAAAAAGGAAACTCTTGTGGCATTGAGAAATAAGGATTCAGTCCTTCCAGTGCTTATAGAAGTACTTGATTTAGGGGCAAGTTTGTCTTAAAATCCCTGTTATGTGTCATGGGCTTAGTTGACAGAGCAACAGAAAAAGAGCAGCAAGTGGTGAGAAATAATTACCTGATGTTTTGACAGAGGTTTTTCTTTTCTCTTGACCAGGGTAGTGGAGTCTCCTGTTCCGATGCTGCGGGATCTCACACAAAATTCTGCTGTCAGGTCAGTAACCTCTGGGTTTAATGCAGTGGGGTACAACATACATCAGTCAAAACTCATTTTATTGTGGTGTCTTGTTGTTGGATTTGCAATGCTTGGGCCTATAACCTTTCACTTCTTGAGCCACATGATGCTTGAGACACTGAAAATCACTTGTGATCTGTGTGTGTAATTTTCTCTTTCAAAGAGGCCTGACTTGGTTCAACAGGCAGTAAGAAATGCTGAGTTGTGGCTTGTCAGGATACTGGAGGAAGGATGCTCTAAATGGGGATGTAGTTACTGTGAGCAATGAGTTAAAGGAAGGTTTTGGCTTTTCATCTGCCCCTGTCAGGAGGTTTGGGTTGTTTCGTGCTTCTCTCCATTTCTCTGCTGCAAGGATTTTTCTTGCTGTCTTTGGAGATGGTATGAGCAGTCAGGGCTCTGCTCTTCAGGTCGTGTGACTGAGGCTGAATTTTTCAAGGGACCATTATTCTTTTTCCTTGGAGTCTCATTCATTCTTGGTACTGAAAAGCAGATGTATTTCAGCTGGAAGAGCACGATTATTCTACTCAACCATTTGCTTTTAGCTTGCTTGGCATCCCAAGCATTCTTCTGTGTCAGATGGTAGATACTGAGGGGACAGGTTAGTGTCATGTACTTCAAACAAGTGCCTGGTGGGACCTACCTGAGACCTGGATACTGCACCAAGAGATGGGAATTGCAAACCCAGTGCTCTGTAGTGCATTGTACCAGTAGAAATGAAGCTTTCAGACAGTTTTTGCTCTATTAATAATTAGTTTGTCTAGTACTAGACAGCTCAAAATGCAGGGTCTGTGAGATGTCATTGAAAATAGGTATGTATCCCTTCATGGGAGCTGCATGGAATCACAAAGCTGCCTTTCAGGATAAAACTCCCTGCTCTGGGAAATCCCACTTGTAACCAAGTCCCTCTGGTCTCTTGCACAGTCAGTGCTGTGACTGGAGGATTTGTACTTGAGGGTCTGCAGAAAAACCTTTTGTTCCCATACAAGGGGCTAACTGGTTTCTAGACATGGAACTTCCTTTTTGAAATGGGAGGAAAAAGGTCACCCTCTGGAAAATAATCAAGCCATCCCATTTAGTCAGTACATCCATGTGCAAGAAATTTCACTCTGCAGTGTAAGTTGTGGGTTCTCAACTCTTTTCTGTTGTGGACATCACTGTTAGTAAAGCAGCGATTGCTTTTCACTTTGTTGTCTGTGTAAAGTGAACCTAATCCTCAAATGCTTCCTTCTAGCATCTCGTTCAAAGATCCACAATTTGCTGAAGACTTTGTTTTCAAGGCTACAGTGTTACCTGGGGCAAAGTAAGTGTCAGCTTTCAGATACTTCTATTCTGATTTATTCATCTGAGTATTCGCTCTGATATGTATTTATGGAATTATTTTTGTTATTAAGGAAACCTGCTCCAGTTCTGAAGCCAGGAGACTGGGAAAAAACCAACAATGATGGCAGGCCTTGGAGACCACAACTTGGCTTCAACCGAGACAGGAAACCAGTGCACTTGGACCAGTCGGCGTTTAGAACCTTAGGGTGAGTCTGTTGGGTTACAGGCTGCCCTGCTGTTCTGCTTCTAGAAGTAATAACGAGCTGGAAGAAGAAAAGGTACCACCTTTCCCTGCACTCGTGTGCTGGAAAGCAGAGTTGTCCCGGGGCTGTGTTAGTGAAAACTTGGGCATTTTCCTGGGAGCAGCTGCCAAGGCACGTGCCTGGGATGTGCCTGGGCCCCACTTCGTGAGCGCATCCCCACATTGTGCTGGCACACTGAAGAGGGCTGGGGCTTTGGGTGGGCCAGGTGGCAGCTGTGCTGTAAGGTAGAATTCATGGAAACAACCTGATCTTTTTCCTTTTCTTTTCTTACACGGAGCAGCCACACGATGCCGCGGGAAAGAGGGATGCCGGGGATGTATCCCAACGCCATGCCGCTCGGAGCTTATGGCAGCCCCTACGCCAGGCCCCTTCTGGGGGGGCAGCAGCAGATCCCCAAGTTGTTGTCAAGTAAGTGGGTTCTGCTTCCTGCATTCCAGAGTTTGGAAAATACAGCATTTGGGTTGGGTTGTGGCACCATCACAAATAGTACGTGGCTTCAGGCATCTGTCTTCATTAACCTCGTGTTGCTCCTCTCTATTGCTCTTCCTTTATGGAGTTGCTGTAGGGAAATGTGCTGAAATGTAACAAAGTGTCTGCCAGTGGGATCCCACTTTGAACGCTGCACTCAGGATTCAAATGGAATAGGAAAAACAGCACTATAAAACCCACCCACATCAAGGGTTCCTGGTGTCTGTTACTTGGAACATATGGCATCTGTGGTGGAATCTCAGCAATACCGGCATCACCAATAAATCCTGTGGGACCCAAAATGGAGTTTTTCATCCTGGGAAGGAATTGCTTGTGCTTCTGAAAAGGGGTGCTGCTTAAGAGTTCTGTCTCTTCACATGGGATTAGGCGCTGTTTCTGTGATGCTGGGACTGAGACAGGAGGAAATTTGATTCAACTGCCTAAGAAGGTGCTTTAAAATAAGAAGTTCTCGCTGTCCAGCTGAATTCTTGTAATGTGGAATTTTGCAAGTGCGGGACATTTGAAGAGCTGACACAGGTGAAGTTTGAACTCCAGAGCTTTGTCCCATTTAGACCAGTTGCTGCCCAGTGAAACTCTCACCTTTTTTGTACTTCACTGGCATCTTTGCTACATATCAGACTGTGAACAAATAATATCAGTGGCCAGAGATTGAAACTCAGTGTCCAGTCCCAGAGCAGATGAAGGGAAGTTGAGTGGTGAGTGCTGATTTCTTGTGCAAGGAAGCAGATTGGTGGATTGAATGGGAGCCTGGAGGGATTAACTTGGCTTAAAGGAAAACCTTTTTTTTTTTCTCCTTTTTAGCAAACAAGAAGTTTTAGAAGGCAGAACTACCAGACAGGCATCATATTTTTGTATTCCTCTCCAAAATCATAAAGTTTTTGTGGGTTTGGGGAGAAAGCTTTTGGGAGCCCAGCAGTTGCTGTACTGCTGTTCCTGGCAAGTCTTGGCACTCAGTGGGAAATGCTGATTTCAAAGCTGCTCTCTCTGTCTCCCATTCCTGGAGCTGATCCTGCCAAGGAGGTACTTGCAGAGCTCTCGTCCTCCTGGCACCTGAGCACCTGGTGCTGTACGGGCAGCTCTGCATGCCAATATCCCCCAGTGCCACCAGGGTGCTCACACTGAGGGGGCTGGAATCCACCACTGGATGAGCAGTGCCAGTCCATCTGCTGGCCTTGGAAAAACTGTCTGGTGGCTTTCTTTCACAAGTGCCTTCCTCCCCTCATCTCCTGCCCCTTCAAATGCCACAGCCATCCCCTGTTGCTGTTCTGCAGGTGTCCCTGGCAAACCTGAAACCAGTTGGTTGGTGTTTGGTTTTTTTTCTGTCATTGTGCCACTTCCCTGACTGCTGCTTTTTCCATGAGACAGAGGTTAATGCTGTTCTGCTGGTGCAGCAGGAGGAGGTGCCAGGTGGACCTGCTGGTCCCTGGTGCTGCAGCAGCCGCTGCACAAAGGCTCTTTCCCCGGGCAGGGTCCTGTGCCAGCCGCTGCTCTCCAGAGCCAGGTCCTGGCACTCTGTTTTCATGGGGGACTGCAGTGTGAAAGTTTTTTGCAGTGAAGTTCTTTGGCACTTCCCTGGCTTGTGTTTCTTCTCTTCTAAGGACACTGAGCTGTCCTAGGAGGTTAGTCTTAAACTCTAATTAACTTCTAATTCACACTGACTGCGGTATGAAGTCTCTACAACTAATTATGGCAGCGCTTGACTTGGTGCGTTGGAGATTGTCTTCCTTTCAGTGCCTCTTTATTTAACCAAGGTTTGAGGGCAGCTCATGTCCGTCAGTAGCAGGGATGCAAACAGTGTGAGGGATGCTCTTGCTCCTTAGAAGGGCTTCCCAAAACACGTCCTGCTGCCTGGCTCATGAGTCAGGCCCCAGCCCACGTGGGACTACCAGTCACAAGTGAACCACATGTGTCTCAACTGCTCTTCTACCAAGCAGAGACAGAGCTGCCTAAACCCTTGTTAGAGGAACACTTCCAGGTGTCACAGCCTGGAATTCCTGCTGGGGTCAGCCTTTTGGATGTTCACACTGAAGGATGTGTTTGTGCATGGCCTGTACCCTGATACTGTTCATCAGCTGTGTCACTGTGAGAGAAACACTGTTGTGGCACAACTGGACTGGGAAGTGTGTGGAACCTGAAAAACTACAGCAGACGGGGTTAAAATTCCCACATATTGTGGGATCAGTGCAGAGCAACTTTTCATTTGACGTATTATGTTTTTCCCTATTAGCTGCTGTAAAATCAGCCTCTGGAAGGGCGATGCAGTCAAGCCAAGTGCCATCTTTCCCTCAAGAGCCGGCTGGGGGTGTTCCTTGCCGGTGCTCCCTGATTTGACTTGGATGTGCCAATTTTCAGTTGATGAATAATTGTCTGTGCTGATAACTTGGGGAGTCAAGTGCGGTGTGGCAGCGCTCTGGGAATGGCAGGTTTGGTTTCTGCAGCACAGGACATCTGATTTATGACTTTCATTGCAGTCAGTAAACTTGTCAATTAGCTGCATTCGAAAAGTGATTTTGATTAGTGCAATCAGTAAACACAAAATCTCGTCTTTGATTGCCACCCTGATTAGATAAATTGTTACTTGAGGAGCTGCTAGAGAAGGCAGTTTCTTTGGCCTTATAGCTCTAGGAAATGCCTAAGTTTTGCAGCCTAAAGAAAATATTAATTGTCATTTCTTCTCCCATTTTGTATCTTTTTGAAGTGCAATTCACTGCTCCAAGCTCTTTCCCTCAAAGATTGTTCTGCCAGCCATACAACTGAATAGTAATAAGGTGCATTTAAATGTTTTTTGTGATGATTTCATTAAACCATCTCTTAAACTGTTCCCTAGAGCTGCAAAGAGGTGTGGTTACAGCAGGAGAGCTGGGTCCTTTCTTGCTGACATGAAAAAGAAGGGTCTGGAAACATGATGAGCGCAGCTCAGCTCTGCTGTGTTTGTGGTGCTGCTGTCTGTGAAACTTTGAAATTATTAGAAACAGAGTCACCTTAGGGTGTTTTTGATTGAATGTAGTGACACTCTCAGGCAGTCCCAAACTTTAAATTTTATATTTTTTTTTTTTAGCAATTTTTTCTTTGTACTTTTTTTTTCCCCCAAACTCCAGTTGGGCATTGTGTGTTAATTGCTCGTTTCCCTGAAAGCAGCATTGTGGCTTCTCTTGTGTTGCACTCCCTTGTATTCCAAAGCAAACATGGCATTGTGTGGGGTACAGCCTGGAGAGGTCCTTGCAAATCACAGACTGATCAGGAGGAAATGCCCCATGTCCATCTTCAGTCCTGGTCATGCTTTTTAGGCTGGTGTGGTTGGAATTTGGGTGGAAAATAGCCAATTCTACCTGCTGAGGAGCATCACTTGGTAACAGTGTGTGTATAGACCTAGATATAGGTTTATGTATTGGTTGATGTAGTTGTGTGTATAGATGGAATGTTTAATAAATGACTCTGTATGGGATATAAATAATTATGGGCTGGATTGGCTTTGCTCCAGTGGATAGAGTGGAGCTGCTGGGGCTGGGAATTTATTCTGTGATCTCCCCGGTGGGGGCTGCCCACACCCTGCCCTGCACACTCGAGAGGTTCCAGCCAGAGCTGGGAGGGGGGCACAGATTTATTTATTTCATTTTCCCCTCCTTTTCTTTCAAACTCTCGCCAAGCTTCCGTGTCCTCAGCCCTTGGCAGTGTAGCAGGGTGTCCGTGTCCCGGCGTGGCTGTTCTCCAGCTGCTGGAGCCAGCTGTTGGAATTAGGTCACACTTGAAGCCCATTGAAAGCCATCAAAGGTGTCAGTGAAACGGGAGCCTTTGATTGACGCCCCCTCTGAGTGCTGGGGGCTGCCCGGGTGCTATTGAGGAGCCGTTGCTTTTATCCTGTTTACTGACCAGGTTATTTAGAAGGACAACAACCGTTTAATTGCGTGTCCTGTTAAAGCAATGTTGGTCCTGCCTCGGCTTTGTAAAGGGCTGGTTTGGGTGGGAGAGACAATGGAGAAGTGGGTGGTCTCCTGCGCTGCAGTGCCGGGGCTCTGGCCAGGTTTTTACCCAAAAAGGCTTAATTCAGTCTGATTCCATTATCTCAGAGATCATTAATAGATTTTTATTGTTATATTATCGTTGACTCAGTTAACTCTTAAATGCACCTTAGTGTCTTTAGTGACTATATATTTCTGTTTTATAGTATTGAATTCTTCATCTTTTGTATGCTGTGAATAAAGTGGGACCGTTCACTTTAATCCGTGCTCCAGTCATTCTCTTAGTTTCCTTTATGGAATAACTTAGCCCAGTCAAAGGGAAACTGGCCAATTTCCCAAACTGGCCAAAACCCCCCGTATTTTGACTAGTATGTATTTCTGGCTCACAAACATGGTGTGTTGTGGTGATGACACAGCAGGGGGGGTGTATCCATGTTTTATTATGTAGTGATGAATGTACTTGGAGGAAATGTAAATATTAAATTTTGGGGGTAACAGATAAGGTTTTGCATCTTTAAAAATTCAAGAGGAGACGCCTGTGAAGAGTCCAAACACTAACCAGAGCTAGTTCTAGCAATTAGAATTCATTATTCTTGTCACCTGAAGATTATTGGATGTACTGAAACAAAAAAAGTTGCCTTTTATCAGTTCCCAGCAGGGCTCTGTCCAAATCTGCAGTAGGAACTGATGGCTTGAAGTCTGTTTGTGGCATACCTGAGCTTTTCTGTTTGGCTTCTTAAAAGCAGCTCTGGGGCACAGACAGGAGTGGAGCAGAGCTCTTGAATTGCACTTGCTCTGGTTTTACCATTTTGTTTTCCCCTCTAGATCTTCGACCCCAGGAGTCCTGGCGAGGCCCCACGCCCTTGTTTCAGCAGACACCACAAAGGTAAGGCAGGAGGGGTGGCAGCTCTGTGAGACGTGCCCAGGAGGGTGGATTTGGTTCTGCCAGGCTTCCCAACGTTTGTTTTTCCCTTCTTTGTTTTGAATGTTGCTGTTTAAATTTGCTGAAATCATGCTATACTGACAGTTTTTTGAGTTAATTAATGTCCATGATTTATTTGTGTTTTGAGAGCACACTACGTGGTGCTCATCTTTTAAAAGGCTTGAGTACTTTGAATTAAAAAAAAGAAGGCAAAAACACTTTCCATTAAAACTCAGGCTTCAAAATTAACTTTACTGTTGGTGCTTTGGTACCGTTCTTGGTTCTTTGGCCTTTATCTTATTGAAGCTTTTGAGATACTATGAAATTGAACACAGAGAGCTTAAAACTGCATTAGATTTTGGACAGGCTAAACAAATTTCTTTTTAGGAGGGCTGTGGAGCTTAATGAGGCATAACTAATGGTGTTCCACTTTTATCATTTCTGTGCTGCAGCCGCAGCATTAGTACAGACCAGCCATTGATTCTTGCTACAAACCTCTTGAAGTCCTAATCAGCTTCTTTGGTACAAGTTTTTCAGGGCTGACAAGCCCATTGTAGGGCAGTGTCACTGTAGGTCAGTAGTTATTAGTTGCCACTGAAAACAGTTTCTTTAACTACTTAAGGCTGAACTGAATTAAATGCAGAAGGGACTCAGGGAAGGATTATGGAATCTGCAGTCCAATAAGTGCCATCGAATAGAAGGAATGTGACATGGTTTGATAATCAGGGATGTTTTACATGCGTTCCTTCATTGATGGCTTGTGTGTCCTTCAGTGGGGGGACTCAATAAACCCAGGCTACCTGTGACAGCTATGAATAATGATATTTATGTTTATGGAGGAATGGGAGAGTATGTAAGAGATGTTTCTGCTCTGAGGCACAGATTTTTCTCCTTGGTTTTATTTGCAAGTGTTCACGGGCTTTGGGAGAATTTATTGAGCTCTCCGCAGTCACTTTCCATGGCAACCATTTTGATCCCCACTGAACTAAGTCTGGCTTCCTTGTCCTGTGCCTCATCCATGTGGAATATTGTAAGGCAAGATTCGTTTATAATGCAAACTTTAATATTACTCGGTCCATGGGAGTTGCTCTTCCCACACCTTAATTAAATCCAGTGTATATAGTACTATTTTGTAAAGGATTGCTGCAGGTCTGTCACTTGTCATTGCTTTTTCTTTTTTACACCTTGGATAGTTTATGAAAGTCTCTAACTTGCCAGTGCTGAGGAGAAGTCATTTTGCCATGTTTCTGGAAGGTTTTGGATTTGGGAGGCAGATCAAACATGCTTAGGGCTGATGTTGAGTTAGTTGCTGTACAGAGACAAGCACAGAGACTTAAGCAGAAGATTAAACACAGAGAGACGTGGTGCAGGAAATAATGTCTGAACCTGTTGAATTGACCCCCTCAAGGGATTTGGAGTTTCCCAGTTCATTCCCTGGGAGCTGCTGGTTCCCCAAACTGTTCACCCCCAAGGCTGTCCCCACTTACTTCAGGTGCTCCAGGAGCAACAAGGTGCCACGGGGGGCAGCAGCCAGGGATTTCTGTTCTCTGTCACCTCTGCTCCCAGGAGGAAAGTAACTGAGGGAGATGCCAGCCCTGCTCCAGCCCGTTAGATGGAGTGGGTTGGCAGGAGGCTGCGACATCCTCGATTTACGACTTCAGGCGAGGGGTAAGCAGGGAGCCCTGTCCCTGCTGCCAAGAAAGCTTGGAGCCTTTGTGCTGTTGCAGGGGGGCTAAAGTAGCTCTTGCTTCCCAGGCCTAGGGCGGGGGGGAAAGCCCCCAAGAGTGTACAGCTGCTTTTCCATAATCCAGTGCATCCTGTCTCCTGTGTAGGATTCTCTGCTTTTAAATCTAGTGCTGCAATGCGGGTGCAGCAGGTGAAGTGAAGTGGGGGAGTTGTCTTTGGAGGACACCTGCAGCAGGGCAGGTGTCCTTCCCCCTGTCCTGATGTTCCTGGGCACAGCAGAGATCACTTCATGCCCTTGATCTGGTTCAGAGTTGATAGAGATATTTGCTACCTGGCTGACGGAAATGTAGCAAAATGATTTGTTTAATCTGCTTATAGAAGAGATTTCCAAAGAGGCTGGGCTTGGAACACAGGCGTGTTTTACTGTGTGGTGTCTCCTGAAGCTGTATTTCAGCTGTCCTGGATGAATATGCTTCAATTGAATTCTGAGGTGGTGTAACTCTGGATAGTGATTTGAATAATTCTGCCAGTGTGAGCTCCTTGGATGTTTCAAGTGGCACAGTTCTTTTTTGGTTACAGTCTTGCTCACCAATTAATAATGCACTAGATGAAAATGAAGTCAAGGGCTGAGAGTCCTATAATTTCCATATTTCTGTTTACAAGATGCAAATTTAATTTATTTTTTTAATAATACATAAGTCTGTGAGTTAAGAACAGGCTTTTAAGATCAGAAAATGCATTGCAGCCTTTTTTTCCCACGTTTATCCTCTAGAATCTTTAGTAGTTGCTGAAAATTACCGATTTCACTCTTTCGGATGGCTTTGAGCAAAAATGCCCCAACATAAGAGTGGTGTTAGTGTTGTGTTGAATTTGTTAAATTCCCAACTTCCACTAAGCAGCACTTAAAAATAAAAAGTTTAAACTCTGTGCCAGATACACATTAATGACAAATGAAATTTGTGTCGAGCCTTCCCATTCCAGGCATGGAGCAAGTGCTGGCCTGTGACCCTCAGTTGTATTTATCACCAGCACTTGTTACAGAGGCAGAATGATTGTTAATGAAAGCCCAAGAGCTGGCACTGTATAGGTAATTCCCAGTAGTTTTCCTTAAGGCTGAGCAGTGTATTCATCCTGGAGTCTGCTGTTTTCTAGGAATCGTGAGGGGGGAAAAAGTTAGTACTCAAAGTACTTAATCAAAAGGAATAAATATGACTAAGTTAATTCTAAGTATGAACTTAGAGTGCTGGTTTTGAGTGTTTAGTCCCTGAGAGTGTGATGTGCTTTGAACTGTAACTACAGCATTGCTCCTCCTGAGGTAGGATTTGGGTGACAGTGTGTTTCTGGAGTGAAAGGCACAGCCCAAGCTCAGTATCACTGCTTACCACTTGTGCATGGCCATTTTGAGTGCACGGCACATTGTATTCACCAGCTGCATATTTATCTGGTAGGACTCATACTTTTCTAAGCAGGAGTCAAGTTACTTGTTTCTGGAGATGGCAGGAGCTCCTTCTGCCTTTCTAAAATCCAGGCGGGTCTTACTCTGACCAGGTGGAGCAGCTGCACAGTGTTTGCAGGCTTTACTGTGAAACCAGAAGCAGTTTGCATCCAAAACGACACCACCTTCACATCCAAAATGCCTGTTTTCATCCATTTAATCTCACCTTCACCTGTCTTGATTCCAACTTTGCCTCTACTCCAGCTGGGGGAATGTGTGTTTAAGATCCTTCCCCTCCCAAAGCTCCTCAGGTCTCAGAGTTCCCTTTGCCCAGTGTTGTGCAGCTGGCTGTGAATCCTACCTGGCCAGGACTGTCACAACTCCTCCCCGAGCTCCAGGGGTGTTTGGACATCTGCCTGCCTCTGGAAAGGGTCTCCAGGGCTGAAATCCAGCACATCTGGACAGGGGCTCTTGGAAGAGACACGGAGTGATGTGCAGTGAAGGAGGTAAACCTGCAGTGCTCCTGCTCCCTGCTGTCCCCATCTCCCACCAGGCTGGCCCTGCTCTGCTCTGCTGACTCCCTCATCAAGAGGGGTCAGGAAAGATTAACTGGCTCCACTATCCCCGTTTCTCCATTACAACATTATCTTGTGCTGCAAGAACCCATGAGTTCTGTAAGGCCTCGTCCCTCACCCCTTCTCAGCTTTAACGACCAGGTCATGGCTGTAGCATTTCTCTAAATATTTCTAATCAGACAATATTTGACACGTTATACCTGTTGCCTTATAATTGTAATGCTAGAATAGGTACTTGAAGGCAATGAAAACATTTCTTGCTGTTGGTAATCTGGGATGGCAAACTAGGTTATAATGGATGTTGGGTCTGCGTTCCCATATAAACTGTACACCAAATGTCAGTCAGCCCGTGCCAATTAGTGCTTATGTTGCTAGGTCACCGTGGTCAATTGAAAACAGCATCAATAGAACTTGAAAAGGTTTCTTCCCGATCAGACCTCCTGACATATTGAGCAGAATAATGGATGGGAAAAAGCAGCCAAGGCCCCTACCCTAGATTCCGAATACTCGCCGTAAGAATTCATTTGCAACCTGCAATTAACTGGGAAGAATGGACTCCCAGAAGGAGTCTGGGCGTTCAGAAAAGAAAGCCCCCGGCTCCCGTGTGGCACATGTTTACTCGTGGGACGGTGTGGAACGCTTGGCTAACGTGGGGATGGATGGCTGGGGTCTGCTCGGGAGCAGCGCGGGGCAGTCGGCAAATCTGCCCCTGAAATAAAAGGTGGAGAGAAGTCTTCAAGGGAATTGGAAAAATCGCTGGTTTGTAAAGTGGAGTTTGCTGCTTGTGGCAGTACCTGGCTGTGCGGCTTCAAGCTGTGATGGAGGAAACAGCAAAGGTGGCCTTTAGGACAATTGGGGAAGACGTTCCCCCCTCCCTGGTCTCTCTCTTAACACTTGGCCATCTGCAGTCCTGCTGCAGGCACGGCTGGTTGGGACCGTGTTCAGCTCTGAGGCAAACCCAGGTTTGGGGAGTGTGGTGTGGGACTCTCTAAGGTCACACTGCGGTGTCTTTTCCTTACACAGAACTGCTGGAGCTGCTCCTCTCCTTGCCTGGAACCGCATGCTGCAGTCCCCAAATCAGTTCCAGCCGGCGCAGTACCAGGGGCTGGGACCCATGGGATACCCACAGAGACCCGAGGATCGCATGGACAGGGGCAGACAGGTAGGAACACCTTCTGTCCTCCACCCCAGTAAGGCTTCCCTTTCAGGGGGGGGCTGTGGAGAAAGAGTGTGGCATGGGAAGGCATTCCTGAGCTGGTTTTAGTGTGTCACTGAGAGCACGGGCAGGTGACTTCCCAGCCTTGTCCAGCCCCTCTGGGTGTGCCCCTGGCACAAGGCCCTGCTGGGACTGCACCACCACCACTGTCCATGAGCACAGATCAAAGTGCTCCTGAGTCACCAGCTTTGCAGCATGAGGAGACAGCACCTGAAGGCAAGTATTCCAGCCAGCCTTCCTCTTCTGTAAGGAAATCTAAAGCTACACCCTTTGAGCACAGAAGAGTTTCTCCCCCCCAGCATGTTTTAAATGTAGATTCTTACGACTTCGTGAATTCTTCCTCTATTGGCTTTCTCTTAGCTGAAAAACTACTTAATGCAAATGTGGCCTGAGGAATGAACATGTCTGGGAAAGGACATGTGAACATAGCTCTGTGTGGTTAAATGGAAACAAGTGAACGTGATGGGAGAACCTGATCCAAAATTACAGGTGACTTGGTCGGCAGTTCATGAAAGTGCCACACAGTGAAAATGCTGCTTGAAAGGAGCAGGTGACTTTGCTTAGGGAGTTTTTGGAGGGGGATGTTCCCAGTAAAACATGATCTGTATATACTCTTGTTACAGATCTGTTTCCAGCGCTATATAGTGATTTAAAGTAAATTTCAGATACCTAGGTTAAACTCTTAGTTCTGTTGCTGTTTGGGGAAGTCAGATCTATGATATGATTACTGACCAGAGAGGAGGAGGGCTCAGCTGATGGGTGACAGCACTGTTGCCCAATATTTCATCTGGAAACTAAGTCACAACCTGTTGAAAATGTGCCTTCTGCTGGGGCAGGACTCAGCTCAGGATAAGTCACTTCTTAGTCACCCCTAGCTTTTCTTTTCTCCCTCCCAGCCTGCCCACCTCCCCAGTGCAGAGACGTGTGTTACATGGCACAGCACCAGCACAGGGGAGGCAGTACCAGTACAAATCCTGCCAGCACTGGATTTGACTGGAAGCAGAACTCCAGTGTGGGTTATGAAGGCACTGGGACTACTGGGGAAATAGTGGGGCTTGAAGCTTTGCACAGCTAGGACCCAGTGGTGGTGTATTTTAAGTTTGGATGATGTGTATTGGTAGG
The DNA here is from genome assembly GCA_013396755.1 of Sclerurus mexicanus. NCBI lineage: Eukaryota > Metazoa > Chordata > Aves > Passeriformes > Furnariidae > Sclerurus > Sclerurus mexicanus. Next base: position 33,355 of record VWZF01002112.1, read on the forward strand.
GTCAGCTTTCAAAATCTTTGGGGACGTGTTACACAGATTTACCCAAAACACCAGAGCCAGAGGGAAAAAATGCCTGATTGTTCTAATCTGTAACAGGAGCTGCTGTGGCAGTGTAGAAAAAAATCAGTGGAGGATCTTTGTGCCCGTGGAGTCTGGGCAGTGTTTAATTAGGCTTGAAAAAGTCTGCCTGCCATGGCACACTCTGCTCTGCCCTTCATCCTGGGCAGCATAGGTGGATACCTTTGCTAAGGGAATCGGTGCTTCCCAGCCTCAAATCTTGGTGCCCAGCAGCTGCAGCTGGAATCATGAGGGTGAGCTGGAACAGTCTTCCAGAAGGGTTGTGGAGGACATCCCTGATTAGTTCCCTCTGGGAAAGCTTGGAGTCTCATGGCATCCACAGCCTGAATCGTGTTGTGGCCTTGTCCAAACCATAGTTCCCCTGGCACTGACGTGGACCCATCTGCTGGTGCAGGAAGCATTAGAACCGGGTGGTGACAACCCTTTTATTGATATTCACTTGCATAATGGGTATGAAGGACAAATCTTTCGTCTCCATTAAATTTACTTCCTTAAAAATTCCCTTTGCAGTGTGTTGCTTTCCAACTGTTTTTTATTTCCCTTTAAATTTTTATTGCCTTTTTTGTTGTTGTTGTTATTATTTTTAAATGAACTTTCAGATGTCATTATTTCCTCGGGGCTGGAGTGGAATGAGAAGGTACCTGAATGGCTTTAGGGTACCAACCCAATCATTGAATCCGGCCTTGCTGCCTGAAAATTTCAAAGCTTTAAAGCCTTGAAAAGGGATTCAAGTGGAAGTGGTGACACGTAGCAGCATAAATAATTATCTTTGGGCCCTTTCACCTCTGAATTCTTTTTTTACAGCATACAGAACATGGTCTGAAGAGGTTAATAAACACGCTGCCGCAAAGTGCTTACAAAATTAATGCAGCTGCCATGGATCCGGGGGGCTCCATGGGAGTGGGTGTTTGGGGCCTTCCAGCTCTCCCAGAAAACAAAAAAATAAACTTGGTGTTGTGCAGGTGCTGGACATTGTTGTTTCAGTCTGTGGCAGCACACAACAGAACGCCCAGATCAGTGTCTTGTGCAGCCTTCCAGACCTCTGCATTGTCCTTCTGCACAGGGATTGCTGCTGGGTTTCAAGGATTTTTTTTAAGGGATATGGCCAACTTGTTTCCTTTTTCAATTGCTTGCAATCAACCCTGGAGAGGAACCTCCAAGGTTCCCTCCCCGGCAGGTTTGGTCGCGGGCTCCGCTGTTTCCGTGGATATCTCAGCCTCCATAGGCTGGGGTAAAGATGGATTTCTCTTTCAAAGAAAGGAAAGGCAGCCCCTCCTCCTCTTTCTCCTCCCCCCAAAAAAACACCCCAAGTAAGGGGCAAACAAAGCCTGTTGCTGGTGTTGGGGCACCATATTTAGTTTATTTTCTGGTCTCTGCAACATATCAAGTTTCGAAATAATTTAAAATGCTTCCCGGGGACTCCATGAAATTTTCCAATGGATTTTTTCACTGGGTAGTTGATGCACCAAATGCCTATATTTAAGTACAAAAATACATCTCATTTGGAGTATTTTCCAAGGTGGGATTTAGGTCTCTGACCTATTATTAAAGTTTGAATGAGTGCTGGAAAACACTGCTTCTGTAACAAATACAATTTAATTTTTTCCTTTAGATACTTTTGTACATTGTAGGTATTTTAAGTTAAAAATGAAAGTGTATTTGTCTACCTTGAGCATGAGATGCCCCACTTAGCGATCTCTGCCTGGGGCTCTGAAAGAGGTGTCCCAGCGGGGAAGGGGCTCGGCCTCGGGCTGCCTTTGGGTGGATTTCCTTCCCCTTGTGCAGCTGTGCAGCCCCGCTGTGCTCGGGGGGCTCAGCCCCAGCCCATGTCCCTGGGAGACGCCGTGCAGGGATGTCCAGCCTGCCCGTGCTGGGGATGTGGAGGGTTCATTGTTCCAGTTCCGAGTGGCGCCTCGAGCTCGCCCAGCTTGTTTACTTGTGGTGTTAATCCAAAAAATAAATGCTTGCTTTTGTTTGTTTGCAGGCGTACGGCCCCGGGAGGCCCTACCCGCTCCCACCTCCCGCGGGAAGGTACAGCTGGAATTAGCTCCTGGCTTCTGGTTGTGGGCATTTCTTTTTCCTTAAATCTAGGAAACGTCCGGATTTTTGCTTCTGTTCTTTTTATTATCCGTGGGGGTGGGAAAAATGAAATTGATGAAATTGTTAAGCGCCATTCCTGTAGTTTTTAAACTCTGATACCTGTTTTAAATGTGCACATTTCTTACGGACCTGATGATGATGATGATTTTTCAGGAGGGGGCAGTGGGGCTGGGAAATAGCGGGTTGCAGACCAGCCTGGCTGCTTTGCCTGCGAGCCGCTGGATGAGGTGGGAGTGCTGTGTCTGTCTTCCTTGCGTGTCCAAGCCGTGCCGAGCAATGCCTGTCACTCTGAACTCCAAACATCCTCTACTCCACACACAAGAGCCTGGAAACAGACGCGGAGTTTTAAAGAATGCCTAGAAATGGGATTTTATGAACTCCCGGGGCGGACCCAGCAGGCAGCCGGCAGCTCTGGAAGACTCGGCCCTCGCCAGTCCTTGTCGGATGCTTCCCTCAGTGTCTCACAGAGAGGGGATTTTTTTGGGACTTTGAAGTAAAACATTTCAACTTTTACAACGCCTGCCTGTTTCCGACCTGGTTATTGGGACATAACCAAGCAGGGGAGGTGGATTTGTCTGTTTGATACCTAATTTAAAATAGCTGTGAAGGGCAGAGATTCCATTCATTTTTTAGCACTCTTTCTAGGATTTTCTGTGTGAGTGTACCAAATCGGTAAATATTTTTATTTGCTTTATAAAGTGGCTTTTGAAATTCTCAGCAGTAGCGTGTGGTTAATTTCCACCCCCCTCCAGGCCCTGTTTGTATCTTTTACCTGCATGCACATATTTACGTTGAATTCTTGGAAAATAATTCCATCCAGCCTCTATCTTAGCACTTGAAATCTTTAAGCAAAAAAAAAAAAAAAGAATAAAAACTGAGGAAGGCATCCACTTCAGCTTTCCCTTTGGACTTTTGCCTTAAATAAAAGTATTGTGTAAATCAGTAAATTTCCCAGCCCTGCAGGGCTCCTTCCTGCCAGGGCCCAGCTGTTAATCACCAGCGACCAGGGAAAAGCCCAGACAGACCTGGGTAACCTTGGGAGGAAGAAATCATCGAACAGGATTCATTATTTTCAAGTGATTGAGGGTGGAGCAGAATCCTTCATTGTAATTCAGCGTTCCTGGAGCCGGGAACACCATCAGCCCTCCCCGTGGCCTTCTCCCTCAGATGGGAAAGATTTGGGGCTCAAAAAAAGTCCTTTTTCAGCAAGACAAAACCAGCCGTGAGGGTGAGTTTTCATGGGACTGGAGTGGAGGAAGGGCTGGGGTGGGTTAGTGTCACACTTGTGGCTTTATCCCTTATTCTCATCTCTGGGGGCAGGAGAACAAGTCTTGATAAACATTTTGGGGGTCTGCCGCGGGAAGAACTCCTTCCTGCAAGTTCCCCCTTGCCCAGCTCTCCACCCCTTTGCAGTCTGATCCCGAGTGGAGCCTGCCTTGGCCCTGGGAGCCGCGCTGCCCTCCTGGACCCTCGGAGCGATGCCTGGAGCAGCACCCTTGCCCAGGGGCTTCAGTTTCTGGTCCCTGTAGCGCAGGAGTGGGATGCAGAGCCTGACCACGGTGCATCCCCCCCTCGTTTGGCTCTGCCTTGGCTGCCTCTGCACCCTCAGCAGCTGGTGGGTTTGGGGATCACCCTGGGACAGCATCCCTTGGAGCTGCTGAAACTGCTCGAAGTAGAGATATATTTTTTTGTATTTCCAAGCTGGAGCTGAGCCTGGCATGTCCCCTTGGATTTAACAGAGTTGGAGGGGGAAATCACAGATCCCACTGGGCTCAGACCCACCCCGGATGCTCCCGGTGGGAGCCATTGGGGAGCAACCCTCCCCTATGGGAAGGGGGGGTGAGCCTTGGTGGTCCCCATGTGGCAGCTGCTGTGATGGGAAGGGGGGTCCCTGCCGTTTCCCACCCAGGAGGATGGGGGGGACCGCCCCACTTCCCCTCCCGGCTCCCTCCTGGGCCTTGGAAAGGTGTCCGGGAGCCTGTCCGTGGTCCTGCAGAGATTGAAATCCCCATTCTCCACCCCAGAATCGTTCCTTCACGGCGCAGCCCCGACACTGCCCGGGGCGGAGGAGCCCTGCCCGGGCTGAGGTCCAGCGGGTCCCCCGAGGATGGGGGAGCCAGGACGGGAAGTCACGGAATTAAATCCTTGACGGCTGAAGGGGGAGACAGAAAAAAGGGGCTTTTAGGGTTGTCCATCCGTCCGTACCCTGAGAACGAAGCAGCCGACTCGTGAGAACAAGGCTTCTTTTTATTGTTAAAAATAAAATTAAAATTAAAAATAAGAGAAAGAGAAATTGCCGGAAACTCCCGACAAGTGTTTCCCGATGTGCGGGATTTCCTCGGGAAGAGGCGCGGGGATAAACCCCGCTCTACCGTGGCGCATCCTCGGGCCCGGCGGCCCCGGAGCGCCATCCCTGCCCGCGATCCCGGCGGGAAACGGGATCCAGCCCCGGGAATCCCCGGGCTCTCCGGCATCTCCGCAGGTCTGCGGGCTCGTCGGAAGCCGAGCGAGGGGCCGAGGGTTGTGGCGGTCCCACGGGACGCGCGCCCCGTCCACGCGCGGACATTCATTTACCGAGAGATATTTAGTACCAACAACGAGAAAAAGGTTTTTCCCCCTTAAATGTGAGCACCGGCGCTCCAGGACTCTTCTGCCACGGCTCCCGCCGCCGTCGCCGCCTCTCGAGTCGCGACTCAGTTTACCTCCGATGGGGATAAGAGCGGAGCCGCACTTCGGGGCACCCCCGTGAAATTAATTCTGCCGAGATAAGTTGCACTTGAGAAGGTTTATTGTGGCGTTCGGCGGGGCTGTGGCGGGACACGCCGGGGCTCCAGGTGCCCGGGGCTGCCGCAGGAGAGCGGGGCCGGGCCGGGAGCGGAGATCGGCGCTCCCCCGGCTGCCCCCGCCCCGTCGGGGGCACGGAGCCACGGACACGCGTGCACACACCCCTCCCGCACGCAAATGCACATACACACACATACACCACGCACACTCACAGTCACACTCACACACGCAGGTAGCGGCGCGGTCACGCCCGCAGCCCACGCGTGGCCGCGCACTCGGCCCCGCCGCGGGGCTGCCGTCGGGGCCGTTTAGCCAAAAAACGGAGAGGCTTTAAAAAAAACAAAAGG
>VWZF01002112.1:39833-62838 GCA_013396755.1 Sclerurus mexicanus
CGACCCCCGGGAAAACCGTCCCGGGGCAGCGCGACGGCTGCGGTCCCGGCCCCGACGGCAGGAGCCGGGAGACCCTCCGCCCTCTCCCGGGCCGGTGTCCCTGGAGTGCGCAGCTCCCTCCTGGCCCCAGCCCCTCGGAAACTCTGCCGCGGGGTGCGGAGCCGGCGTGGACCTCCGCAGCGCAGGGGTCCCTTTAGGGCTGATGCTTCGTTTGCCGCTGAGTTTTGGGGGTTTTTTCCGTCGTTGTTCGTTTGCTCGTTGATTTGCGACAACGAAACGCTGCCCCGGGGCAGCCTGAGCCCGCGGGTGGGGGCCGGGCCGGGTGCAGGACGCGCCCCTCCCGCGTCGGGGGGCGGCTGCGGGGGCTCCTGCGGTGGGACCCGCGCCCGTCGGGAGGCAGAGACAGCGGGGGCTCCTGCCCGTCCCCGGCTCTCCCAGCGGGCAGGAGAGGCTGAGGAGAGGAGGTCTCTGACGGGCTGAGAGGACGGGGCGCAAACGGAACGGCGGACAAACTTGTCCCTGTCCCCCGGGCCCGGGCACGGCCGCGACGGGGCGGCCGGAGCCCCGCGCGTCTCTGTGCTGTGTGTGCCGTGTGTGCGCACCCACCTGCGGCCGGGCCGGGCAGGGGCACCGCAGGGCTGCGTTTTCCCGACAAATAGATAAAACTCGGTGTGTGCGAAGAGCAGCACCCGCACCTCCCTCCCGGGTGGGCACCCGCTCCCGGGCTGCTTCTGGGGTTTGTGCCCCTCGCCTACCCACCTTGTCACCCTCCAGAGGCGCTGAGCCCCGTTTTTGGAGCCAGGGCTATCCCGCACCACCTTCCCTTCCCCTCTCAAACCCGATCCTTTCCCTAATCCCTTTGGAGGCAAAGCACCTGCAGGTCTGGGGTGGCTATGAAAAATAAAAGATAAAAGATCAGAGCGAGGACAGTTCCTCTTCTTAGAGTTCGTGCTCCCCCGTTAGACCCTGAGAACCCGGTGAAGGGCAGGAATCGAACAACTCCCGAATCTCCATGTGCTGCTGTCTGAAGCCCCTGCTTCTGCCAGTTTTATTCAGCTGCAATTTTCGCAGAGCTGCAGAATTTTCCTAGGGCAGAATTTCCGGCAACTGCACCCTTTTACCCCTGCGCCTGTTTTCCCCTTCCCTCCTCCTCCAAAAAAAAAAAAAGCAACCTCTACATTTCTGTGGGAGCAGCGCAGGGGCTACTGCAACCCCTGCCCCGGAGGTGACCCACTGATGGGACGCCTCTGTCCCTCAGGTCATCCCCGAGGAGGGGACACAGCCCTGGCTGCCGTCCCTGGGATTGGGGCCCACAGCAGAGCTCCCAGTGTCCACCAGCCCCAAACAGCACTCTGAGCTGCTAAGCAGTGTCTGAGCTCAGCTCTTACTTCACCAGGGTCTTCCCGGAAGACTGATAATTGTATTCGTATTTTATTTCATTTTTTTTTCCTGGAGTTTTTCATCCCTTTTGGAGCATGTCCCCTCCTTTCTGGGACCCATATCCCAGGAAGGAACTGCTGCAGTCTCCATCCTCCCCATACATAGAGGTGCTCTTTAGTTGTTAGGGGAGGTGGCATCACCCCACAGACGGGGATCAGGTCAGAGCCCGCCTGGCCTGGCAGGAGGAGGAGGGAGGAGACCCCACTCAGCCCTGCAGGAGAAAGCCCTGGGGTCAACCTGCAGCTTGGCAAACCAAGGACCCTGAAGCACCTCCAGCCCTGTGCAGGTGAGACCCCTGGGAGATGGATGGATGGATGGATGGATGGATGGATGGATGGATGGATGGATGGATGGAGACTGGCCAAAGAGATAGAGTGTGGTGTTCGGTGACAAACCGGACAGAAATAAGGCAAAAGACTGAGTGGGACTGACCCTGTTCATACCAGACTGACCCTGTAACCTGGGATTTTGGGATCTGGCAGAGGCAGGGTGGTTCCTAAGGACTCAGTTGATGGGCACAGGACCAGTACCTGTGGCCTCTGCTTATGCTCCAAGGCCTGGAACTGGGGGCCTGGTGCACATGGAGTGAAATACAATTAGCCTGCCCCGGGAGAACAGCCCAGGAAGGGGAGCCGGTGGGAAAAGAACCCTGGACACGCCGGCCAAACTCCTGTTAGTGGAGCTGGGCTGAGGAGCGATGCAGGACGCCCCCAGTGACAGGGCTGGGACGGGCTCTCGGGGCTGTGGCAGGTCCCTGGGGCACAGCGGGGACTGAGCAGGGTCCCTGCCCACCGGGACACCCCTCGCCCATCCTGGGGACAGAGGCCGCTCATCCCTGCACAGAGCCCAGGGAGAGCTGTTAGGAGAATGCAGCCAACAAAATCCTTCACAGCCATTTTGCACTGAAAACACCCCGGATTTTCTCCCGCATCAGTAACGTGGTGTTTTGGATAGAAAATGTAACAGTGCGGTGAAGGCTTTCAGCATTTCCCAAACTTCCCTGGGAAGGAGCCTTTTGGCAGGGTCGGGATCAACCACTTGGTCCCCATCGAAGTGAAGGACTGAGGTGGTTTTTCCTTTTGCTGTTTGGCCGTGGCAGAAACCCAAAGGACTCGTTCCAGTTCAGCTTCAGGGACTACGTGTTCTGAGGGAAAAATATTTCATTTCCTTAGTGTGTGTAAAGAAAATTCCACCGATGTGGCAGATATCGCTAAAAAAATCCCAACCTTAAAATTCTCCTCACTTCCAGAATGTATGTTTTGCTAACCTAATCAGTCATTACCAGGAGGTTCCACACAAAACCGGACCATATCTTTCCCTGTTCTGGGAAGATCAAACTGCAGATTCCCAGCTAAGTAGTTTAAGAGCAGATTAATATATATATATATATATATATATGTGAAGTGCAGCAAGGCTGTCAGCAACAGGAGAGAAACAACCAAGAAGATAAACTACTGGGGTTTAATTTTTGTGAGTGATTTTCCCTGCTCCCTGATTACCCCCATTCCGCAGAAGGTCGCCCGGATTCCAGGCTGCCGAGTGCAGATGTTATTTCCGAGCCCGGCTTGTCTCTCTGATAATAATGACACATTTAGGCCGTGTGGGGCTCATTTCCACACGTTAAGTTGTTCTTGCTATTTGAGCCCGTGCCTGTCACGGCGGAGATATTGACCTTGGCGAGCCACAATTGACACAGAGATGGAGGCTGATTTTTGGCGGGGCGTTTTGCAACAATCCAGTATAAATGCTAATTTATTTCCACGGCAGCTCACCTAAAAGCGAGGGTTTCTTCTAAATAATCAGCGCCAGCCTCCCCGCGCTGCGATCGCGGCCGACGGCGCTTTGCCTGGATCCAGCCCTTACCAACAATTTGCAGAGATTCAAAGGGTCTTGGGAACGGAGACTTGAGGAATCGCTTTCTAAAGACGTGGCGAGATTGAAAAAGGAACCCGGGGTTTCCGGCCCACTCTAAAATCCTTCCCTCGCAAACCCCAGAATGAGGAGTTTGAAGTGTCACCAAATGGGAAAGGACGGCGTTGTCGTGGCACGGGGACAGCTCCGCTCCCGCTGCGGCGCCGGCCGGGCCTCCTGCGGGGCTGCCTCTCCCTTTGCAGGGGAATCGAGCACTTCACAGCTGGCTGTGGGCAGGAATTATCGGCCCGAGTGTTTGCTCCGGGAGTCGGTGCTCGCCGCAGGAATGCCCGGCGGGAATGCCTGGCAGTGCCACCGCAGGGCACGGCCGCATCGGAACACCTCGTTGCGGATTTGGGGGGGTCACTCACACTAAGATCAGGCTTAGGGGAATGTTCTCCCTGCACCCAACATCTGCCCAGCCTTGGGGTTCCCTCCCCCCTGCTCCTATTTATGCCGTGACAGTTATTATCAGGCAGTGTTTTCCCCTATCCTGTAGTTTTTTCCTTATGCTACTTTCCCGGATAAAAACCCCACGATAGATGTTCTCAAATCGTTCCCTGAATGCCCTGCTTGCCGGATGGACTTTTTTCCGTTGGGGTTCTTTCCCTGAGGAACCTTTCTGGTCCTTTTCCCAGCACCCTCAGCAGGCAGGAGGCAAGTGCTGCATGTTGGGCTGAAATCTCCCCCCAGACCACTGATTATCCATCACAGTACCTTGCAGAGCAAGGACACGTTCCTCTGGCTGGCTGTGCTTGCCCCCTCCTCCTGGTACCCTGGGACAGTGCCTGTCCCAGCACCTGGATGGCTCTGGCTGTTCCTCAAAGCTCAGGCACCGGGATGCTCCGTCTGGGCTCGGGTGGCAGGTCCTGCAGCTGAGGGAGGACAAGCCGGCTTTCCTCCCGCCTGTGGAAGGGGATATTTCCAGCTACTGCGATCCCAAGTGAATGTTTTGTGCCCTTAGATCTGGCTGGGGAAAGTTTCTGGCAAGAGAAAGGTGTGTGGATGGGAACAGGGCAGCCTCCGGTGTGGGCAGCATTGCTCCTGCTGGGCAAACCAAATGTCCCAGAGCTGCTTTCTATTATTGATGCAGTAGAAAATATTCCAGCGCTGCATGACTGTGGCATCCCGTCCAGCTTTTCTTCAAGCAACAACATAAATATTTACTTGGCACCCCAGCCTTCCGTGCCCGGATCCCTGATCCCTGATCCCTGCCCCGTTCCCTCCTGGCAGAGCCGTGTGCCGTCGGGCTCCTTTGTGCTGCGCCACCGCCCCCAGCCAACTGCCCCTGCCCTTTGTGGAGACACTGCTCTTTCATTCCATATTGTTTTCCTGGTTTAATTAGTGGGGATGAATAACAAGGCTGGCTTTCCCAGTCGCTGCAGCGTGGGGGGCTCAGTGGATTCTGCACAAGGCAACGGCAGGACAATTTGGGGTCCCGAGTTATTTCCAGGTGGTTTTCTTTTGATGCTTAAAATCCCCTCCTGGTGTGTGCTGCTCATAACTGCTTCTGGCTCTGGGAGAGGAGCCTTTCCACGCAGGGCATGCCTGTTTGTCCATGTGTGGTCCCTGGCCTGGGTTCTTCTTAGCACTGGCAGAGGGATTATCATGTAATCCCTCACTGGTTTGGGATGGAAGGGACCTAAAAGACCATTCAGCTTCAATCCCTGCCATGGATAGGGTTGTCACCGCTAGATTAAGTTGCCAGAGTCCCATCCAACCTGGTCTTGAGCATTCCAGGGTTATCCAACCTCTCCATGCTCCGTGGCAGCTGGATTCAATGCATACACAGGATACCGGGGCTCTGTTCTGCTGCTGTGGATTTGGGGTGAGTTTTATCACGGCCTCTCCTGTCCTGCTCTGCCTCTTCTGCTGAAGTGTGGTGTGTTGGCACGGAGGATTAAAGATCCAGAGGCTGTCTGTGTCCAGCCACGGAGTTCATTTTCTGACTCGGGGTTGGATCTGCACAAAATCCCAGACAGGCATGTGGGTTTTCTTGGGAAAGATGAGAAAAAAAAATACGGAAAAACCTCCGTTTGGGTTAGATTTATATACAGTGTGAGGAAGTCATGAAGCAGCGAGACTATCCGAAGGATAATCTCCATGATCTTTAAAGTCAGAATAATATTTCATGTGCAATTAGAAACAACTGTAGTACTCAGAGCCCTGGGTCTGGGAAGCTGAGCAGAGCAGGGTGGCACCACAGCAGGAGAAAACCTTCTTTGGAGAAAAAAACCCCTCTTTTCTGGTGAATATGGGAAGCAGGAGCAGGTCTGATTGGTACAGAACCTGGCAGGGGCTGGGGAATGGGAAATGGGAAATGTGTTGTTTCCCAGTGATGTGAAGAGCCAGGGAAGATGGTCGATGGGGCTTTGCTCATCAATGGTACAGCTGTAGATGCTGGTGTTAAATAGGGCTCCACTGGGATTTAAAGATATTCATCCTTCTGCAATGGCCTGTGAAGGGAGAGATCACTTTGCCTGGTCTGGTGGAGAGAAGGGGAGCCGAGGAGCAGCTCCTGCTTGTCCCTGGGAGAGGAGGATGTGATCATTCCCACGGGGCAGTGTGGGTGTGTGAGGTGAGGTCGCCTCCCCAGTAGCAGCAGGGGCTTGGTCCTTTTGGGAGATGAGCATTATCCCAGGGTTATTGCTGACTGCCAAAAGCAGAACCCCTAGAGCAGATTCAGGCCTTGGTCCCCGTCCCTGGTGCAGAAAGAGCCAGAGCCCAGACACAGCAGAGCTTTCTTACTGGGATACATCTGTGGGAGCTGTGGTGCGACAGCCAGAGCTGCTGCTGGATCACCTGGAGACAGGATTTGGCAAAGGGTCCCTGAGCCTTTTTTTTTGGGGGGGGGGATGGGGGTTGCTGATACCCCAGGCAGCTTTTCCAACTTGTCTGCCTGTGGATTCTGTGTGGAGGTGCTTGGGATCACTGGCACTGGGCAGTTACCAGCAGGAATGCTCTGCTCCCTGCAATGGGAGGACTGGGGTATGCAGAATGAAGGAACAAATATCACCATGAAATCAGGAGGGGATACTGGAGCTCCCAGAAAGGCAGTTTCTAAAGGAAAAAAATCATGCCTAAGCTTTTCCTTGGGATTAAATTCCACCCAGGGAAGCTGATGGGTGGGAGCTGACTCCCAGGATCAAGAGGCAACACTTGAAATTAATGAAGCGCCCTGAGCTCGGGTCGAGATGCTGCCACACGGACTGAGCAGAGCTGGGGGAGCAGGGGGTGCAGGGGGGGCTGTGCCTGGCAGAGGGGCTCCCTGGGCCCTGGATGCCTCATTTCTCTGCCCCTACGTGCCGAGGGCTCTTTCCCTTTTGGCTGCCCCGCTCCTGCTCGGAGTGTCCAGGCTGTCCAGCAGTGGGAGCGCCAGCAGGGATTTTCACACCCCAGGAAGGACCATCAATGGGAGTCACTCCTAACTGGGAGGTAGTTTCTCACATCAGACTGGACCACTCCAACACCTCCAGAGCATCCATATGCTCCGCAGTCGGATATTGACTCCTCTTGGCCCTGTTGGTGCCTGTCAGCAGTTCCAGGTGCCAAAGTAACACCACACAGATGTCCTTTAAACTTGATTTATGTAACCAGTGAGGCTGTAGTGAAACATTTAGTGGCTCTTGATTTGTGGGACAGCCTGGTATGGAGGTGATCTGAATCCTGGAGACCCAAGCGGTGAGTGGCCAGAGCTGGGAATAACAGGGCAGGGCAAGACTGAGTCAGGAGGAGTCAGTTCAACTGCATTTATGAGGGATGTGAACCCGAAGAAGATGAGTTCTGCTGTCAAATGATGGTGGGAAGTGTCTCCTAGGTTCCCACAGAACCCCCACTGCTGTAGCCACCTTCATCTGCATCCAAAGCTGTTGCACGGGGAACTTCCCTCCGGGGTGTAGAAGGGTGTAGCAGGATGAGTGTCCTGTTTCAGGAACAGGCTGCTGCATCCCGAGGAGCTGAGCTCTGCAATGTGTGCCATCTTCATGACTGATGGACATAACCGGGGCTCTCACCTGCAGAAGTCAGCACTCCGGGGGAAAAAACCCTGGAAATGGCACTGAAACAGACCGTGCCTGGAGAAACAGTGGAGCTGAAGGAAAGAGAAGTTTTGTACTTGAAAAAAGCACCCATACAGTTGTTTAAGACATGCTGGCCTCTTCCAGACAGTGTTAATAAAAGATTTCATTTGGTTAAAAAAAAAGAGAAAACTTAAGTTAAGGACCTTCTCCTCCGAGCTGTGTGTTTTCTCATCCTCAAGGCCGTCCTTTTTTCCGTATCCCAGGTTCCTGCTCCGGCTCATTGTTCCCTTCCCGTGTTGCTGCGCCGTGCAGGCTCTGACCCAGCAGTGTCACAGCTTTCCCGAGCCGTTTGTCACCATGGAGTTGTCATCTGCAAAGCAACGGTGGCTTTTAAATAAAACAAATCCCGCTCAGAAAGCAGCATTGCCTTCCCTACCTGGCAAAGCTGAGTGGGTGGCACTGCTGGCACCACTGCCCGGGAGGGCCTGGCAGAGTGGCTTTGTTTCTCTCTTTGCTCTTTCCCCCTGAAAATCTCCTGCAGGTGGATGGGGAGGGAGTGGAGCTGAGCGTGGAAAGAGACACAGATGCCTCTAAGTCCCCACTCCTAATTTCCTACAGGAGACTGTCTTGCTCCGGAGCCCCTGGGCTGTCCAGGGAGACAACCATGCCTGAGGCCTGGAGTTATTTATTTTTAGGGTAGAAAGGGTGCCTGAGCTGTTCCATTGTGCTGTGTAGGCTTGTGAGAGCAGGGTGGAGGTGCCCCATGCAGGGCTCCAGGTATGGGGGATTCACTCCCCAGCGCCTACAGGCGCTGGGCACGTCTGCTGAGGGCAAGGGTAGGACTGAGAGTCTTCTCTTGGTTTTTTCTCTTGCCAAGAGCCAATCTTGCTAATTTTTAATTTATTTCTTATTTTGTGCTTCATATCTAGTGCTGGGTTTGCCTCGGATCTAACCCCTTTCTGTCTGCCTTAATCCATGGGAAAGCTGGTAACTCTCCATGATGCTGAGCTCCTTTTTCATCTCTGTGATGGAAGTGCTGCCCATGGGAGGTGTGTGACAGCTTCAGGTCCATGTGTCAAACATGTCTCTGTCCTCACATTTACCCCCTGCAAGGTGGGAGCTGTGGGAGAGAGGCTGGGATCTGGCTGATGGCCGCTGGTGGGGTTGTGCTCACTAAAAACATGGAAATAAAATATCCTGATGAATGGAGGGAGAGGTCGGATGGATGTTGTCTCTCTGGAAAACAGCAGGGCATGGGGCTGTGTGAAGCACCCCAAGCCCTGGGATGCCCTGGGCACACCCTGGGGTGGGACAGGGACCCCAAGCAGTGGCAATCGGTGCCTGGGGTGGGTTACTCCTGCCCAGCTCCATGGGGGACATGGCCAACAGCACAAAGATGGGGCACAGCAGATTATTCCTCATTCCTCTGTGATTCCAGCTGAGCTTCCTGCCCTTTGGGGCTCTGTGGTGTGGTCACAGAATCATTTAGGTTGGAAAAGACCATCGAGTCCACGCTGTGCCTGCTGCCCACCCTGTCCCCCAGCCCCGAGCACCGAGTGCCACGTCCAGCCGTTCCTTGGACACCTCCAGTGATGGGGACTCCAAACCTCCCTGGGCAGCCCCTTCCGATGTTTGACCACCCATTCCAGGAAGAAATTCCTCCTGCTGTCCCACCTGACCCTCCCTTGGTCCCTGGCACGGGGAATGCCCCCCATCCCCCGGGCAGGCTTGCCCAGCAGTGTGTGCTGGTGTGGAGGGCCCGTCGCTTGAATATTTATAGCACCTTTGGTGTGTTCATTCTAGCATTAAACTGCTAATTAATTATGACATTTGTGCTACTTCATTTTTCACTGTGAATCTGCAGAACCTGGCAGGCAGTTAATTAGCTCTCTCTATGCAAAGGATACTAAGGAAAAATAATTGCTTGAGGAATCATCACGGCGTTCTTTCAGAAAGGTCTTACCTATGAGCTGGCTTAGAGCTTGCTGGATTTGCACTTTGAAAGATGCCTCTGTCAAAGGCCAATCCTTTGGAAGAGAGATTTGAAGGAAAAGGTTATCTCAGAGATGTGGCTCGGTGGATGTTATTTAGTGCTTGTAAGTCCAAGGGAAATCAATTATCTAAACAACTCCCGTTCTGGAATGGATTTCTTTATTCTTCTCTAAATATGTACTCATCTTTGTGTGCGTATTGATGTGTGCAGCCAGCAAACCCGAGCCCGGGGAGCAGCTCTGTCCTCCCCCGGGCTTCTCTCAGCTACTGCCTGGGGAGGGTGAGGGGCTTCCCCAGGCTTTTGTCTAGTTAAAAGTAGGATTTATATTGAAAAAGGAGACGTGGGGGAATGGAAGCTCTCAGCTTTACACACACAGCTTCTCCTCCCAAATGTATCTGGATCTCAGGGACACACGAGCCTGTCAAAGCCCTCGAGGGACTCGGTGGCATCACTGAAAGTGCTCTTGGGGTGATGCTTATGGTACCTCCTGCCTGTGGGGTTGCTTGGTCTTCAGTTCTTGCTGCTTTTGGGGGGCACTTGCACCCAAAAAAACCCCCTCAGAGGATTTAGCAGCACATCCACCTGGAGCAGGACAGCAGGGCAGCTGCTCCTCTCTTTTTCCCATCTTCACTGCTGTTCAGACAAGATGATCTTTCAGGTCCCTTTAAACCCAAAGCATTCCATGATTCTAACACAGATTTTACACCCCCACTGCCTCTCCAGGCATTGTTCTTCCCATTTGCTGGCTTCTATAGCAAGAACAAGTCTGTGACCACCACGGGCTCCTTGGGATAAGGAGCAGGTTTTTATTTTGGGATGACAAAGGCAAAGAAGAAAACAGAATAATGAAAATGGTGTTTGTGCCTACGGGGATAAACAGGCATTTTCTTAACCAGATTGGAACCTCCAGCAGGTCGCTTGCCCTCCGCTCCCCCTATGAGAAACTTGTTTTATTAGCAGATAGTTCCATGTTGAGGTTGCCACAGAAGCATTACAGTAATGGAGTTGACATCTATATAATGGAGTTGACATTTTATTCAAAAGGGAAAAGAAAAAGCCTTAACAAACAGGGTTCCCCTCCCTCCCCTTTCCTTTATTTCTGTATTTTGCTGTCATTGATCGCATCGAGCCACAAACTTTGAACAGCCGCCCGTGCTGGCAATTTAATAAAATTTCATACAACAGTAGGTGCTTCAGGGATGTTGGCGGGATAATCAGCCTGCTGCAAACTTGAACTTTGCTGAGAAATCAAGGCAATAGCTTTGTTCAGCAGCAGATCACAACAACTTGAATTGGTTCTTGGCAGCAAGCTCGTGTTAACTGTTGCACACTGGATTCCGGTCTGTGTTCAATGCTTCCAGCAAGGAGTTTGGGATAGGGATCATTCCCTGAACAGCGCTTCCTTTCTGAACCAGCTCGTGCATATGCTTTGTTGGGACTGCTGGCACAAGCTCTGATTTGGGTTGGCATTGAGCTGGGCTGGGTTGGAAAGGAAATCTTTCCTGTGCCAGATTCATTAGAGCAGGTTTAGGACAAGAGGGACGAACAAGCTCATCTGTGCTTGCAAAGATGAAAGAAGGTGCCAGAGCAAGGTGCCAACTGGATTGTGGAAAAAAGATCAGGAATAGAAGCACCAAAGCATTCTCATTCTATAAAGCATCTCTAGCCCCTCCTCAGTGTGGAAAATGAGCCATTTGGGGTTTGTAGCTCTGATTTGGGTGACCAGGAAATGGAAATTACCTGCGGTTCTCCTTTCTCTTTGCATTGTCCTGGTTGTCAGTTGTTCTGGGCATAGCAAAAGGATCACTTGGGGAAAACACGAGCTCTCAGCTCCCAAAATGCTTTTGGAAAGTAATATCTTTTTAATTAACTAAAGTGAAAAGTCCCTTGATGGCATCTGCTCTTCCCTCTGGTCTGTAATTTAAGTCACACATCTCTTTATATTCCTTCTGATAACTCAGTTGCTGCAGCCCATTGACATTTGAGTTTCTGATGTAATAATCAAATGCTAAAACACAGAGATTACATTTGGATCAACACATTTGGTTCTTAAACCCCAAATGTAATTATCTTTTCTCATCTACAACGAATGAAAATATTATTCTATTAACCATTAAGCAGCTCCATTGCCTGAACGCCGGCCAGTGGCACCACTCGTGGACCCATTTGCTGCCTCCACAGACTTTAACCCCACGTGTTTTTCCACAGCTGGAAACTTTCTGGGGAGCTGTGGGTGATCCTGGCTCAGGAACCACAGCACACGAGGTGCACGGCTCTTCCCACAAGTGGGAATTGGCTCAAGCATAACCGAGCGCTGGTGACATGATGTGGCTCTGCAAGATTTCTTGGCTGATCCCCACAGACCTGTTGCAAGGGGTTTAGAGGAGAGTGCAGACAGGGTCGGCATCATAAATCATCGCTGTGGAATCCCAGGATGCTTTGTGTGGGAAGGGACCTTAGCGCTCGCCTCATTCCAATTCCTTGCTGTGGGCAGGGACACCTTCCACCAGACCAGGTGACTCCAAGCCCTGTCCAACCAGGCTTTCAACAATTCCAGGGATGGTTGCTTGTTCGAACTCATGGTTAAATTCCTTTGGTTTCACCTGGGAAAGGGCCTGGAAGGAAAACACCTTGCTGGAGCCCGAGCTGGCGAGCGCTGTCTGGCTCTCAGGGCTCCTGGTTCTCCACGTGCATCCCTGCGGAGCAGGGATGGGATCAAGGCCCCCCGAGTATCCTCCAGAACGCATTCGATGTGAGGAGATTGCGTGAGTTGATAAAGAAGTCAATAACGGTGCGTGTCTGAAGTGGAACTTAAGCTCAGGGCTGAAAACACTTTGAAAAGCACCGGCCACAATTAAGCACTTAATCAGGAGAGAGCTGCAATTTTCTGAGGCTCCGAGCACAGAAATCACGAAGTACAGATCCAGAGATATGAAGGAAAATGTCTCTTTGGCAATTAAGATCCATTCTGCTCAGAGGCTGGAAATGGTATCATTGAATGACTTTTGTTGCAGGGTTGATACACTGAATTATCAGAAACGTAAACCATTGTGCCTAAAATGCCACTTGAGGAGTAAAACTGCTTCTCCTGTGCAACTGTTACTCTGTGAATCAGCCCCTGCTTTCCCTTCTTTAGAATAACAGTGTAAATCGTCTCTTTCTCCTCCCCCAGGAAATAAGGTGCTGGCTGAAGGACCCATGCAAGCGTTCCAAGGACAAGAGGCTTTCGAGGCAGACTTCAGTCCGCACACAGATGGAGCCCCTGCCCCTGAGGAAGGTGCTGGTCCCACAGGATGTGCTGGGGTACCCACCCTGCTGGTCCTGCTGCTTTGGGGGCCGGTTCATCCTCTGCGCTTCACCCAGCGGGTGGATGCGGGCTGGTGTGGGTTGGTGTGGGTTGAGGTTCTCCCCGCTCCACTTTCTCCCTGCCAGGGGACTGTTCCAGGACTGAACTGTCACAACCCCAGCTCCGTGTGTGTCTCTGCCCTCACCCTCGGCAACCCCAGGGTGTTCCCAGCGGATCTGTGGGAAGCACTCGGTGCTGCAACTGCTGCTCTCTCCACTCGTTGCACGCTCAATTATAGATGATGTTGTTGAGGTTTCTTGTTGATATTTTATTTTTTATTACCTCTGTGACTTGTCAGAACTCCTTGTTGCTCCTCCAAATGCCAATAAACATGAAGCCAATCTCCACCAGTGTGGCTTGTCTTCCTTAGAGAACCTGATTCAGTGGCTCCTGAAGTCAATGTGAGTCTTTCCACTGTTTGCAGTGGATGTCAAGTCAAGCTCTTCTTTAGGCTGAGATGGCAGGTGCAGGGTTTGAATGGGCTTTAAGTGTTGCACACCGAGTACGATGGGATCCTTGTTCATCTCAAGTCCCCCAAGAGCTCTGCTAACAGTGATGGTGAAGTCATCCCAAATAAATTCAGATGAAACCCTTGTGTCACACCACATTATATTTCGGCTTTGGAGGGGCATAGACAAAACCAGGATTACTGTGACTGCAATTACCTCTGAGAGCTGTGTGGTTTTTTGGAGGCAATTTAATAGGTGGGAGAAGGCTGGAGTGGTGTGTATTGTTTCCTAAAGACTGATGATATTGATAAACAGGGTGGCAAACCAGGGAGTTGAAATATTTTTAGTTCCTGCACTCCGGTGTTCTTTCCCAAAGGTCCATAAAGCAGCACTAACACAGCCAGTGGAGGAGTTAAGGGTGGCTTTTATCCTCTGCTGACTAACACGCTGCAGCCAGATGGAACGGAATAAATCTCTTCTTACACACAACCAAGCCAAAACAAATATTATGCAATGATTAAGTGGCAACCCAAACAGAAGCAGGCGTCCTGTGGGCTGAAACAGGAAATCTTGGGTTACGAAACTCAAGATATGTGAATTTAATTTGATTATATATTTGATGGCTATCTGGAGTGGCCCATGAATAATTGATGAAAACTAGAAAAGCTGCTGTTTGCCTTTAAAATCAAGCCGAAGAGAGTAGAAACTGAGCATTTAGGTGCCTAACTACTGTTTGCCTGGGTCACAGGGGTGGTCCCCGCTGTGCCTGGTGGTGACCAGTAGCAAATGTGGAATTCTCCCTGTCTGGCTGCATTAGTGGTTTAGCACCAAGTAAGTGAGGAGGAGGAACAGCAAAGTTCTTCGGCTCCTCTGTGGCTAAGCTGGAGCAGGAACCTTCTGAAAGCCAGGGAGGTGCTGTTTTCTGCCTTTACCTGATGCAGAGTGTGAGCAGAATCTGATGCTGGGACTAAACTTTGGGTTGGAAAAAAACCTTCAAGATCATCAAGTCCAACTCCTCGTGCTTTGCAGCTCCAAGTATCTCTCCAGAAGATGTAACGATCTGAACTTTATTGGTGGCGCTGCTGCTGAACGCCAGGTCCTTCCCACTTCATTTGAACTGGCAGAGGACAGGGGTGGGTCAGATTTCAGGAGGAAATTCTTGGCTGTGGGAGCAGTGAGGCTTTGGCACAGATTGTCCAGATCCTCCACATCCTCATTCGCCAAGGAAGGGGCTGGAATGCAAGGGGTTACCTGGCAGTGACTCCTGGCTATTGTGTGGAGATAAAAGTAGAAGAGGGAAGGTGGGTAAACATTCTCAAAATGAAATAATCATAAAACTTTGATTTGCCTGAGCACTGGAAGGAGCACAATAACTGAAGGCATGTGGGGAGGGAGAAAGTTTAAGCACTTCAGGAAGCTGACATGAATTATACAGAGTGTTGTTCCAGAGGTGTGACCTGTGCAGGTGTGTGGAGAAGGGAACGTGTTTGCTCTTGGCTGAAGTGGTGTTAGACTCCATGGGCTCAAACATCCATGTGCTGGAGATCTGACCCCAGCTGTACCCAAGGGAGATGTGAGAAAGTGGGGAACAAAAGCCTGTCTTTAGTATGCTTTAAAGTTCTTAACCCAGATGCAAAGCACAAATAGAAATGAAACAGCAGCCCGAGGATCTTCGTTAAAAACCAAAGGAAATGGACGAGCTGTGGGAAAACAGCCTGACCTTGTTCACTGACGGGCTTGAGTTTTGGCTCCAGCCACAGGTTAACAGTGACTACTCTTGGGTTCCTATTTGAATACTTCCACAATGGCATAATAGCCGAATGGAAAGTCTGGACTAATTTAGGCTGGTTTTATGACAGTGGTAAAAAATTGATTATATGTTAGGCCAGATGGCTTAAAACATGCCACTGAGTTGATTTATTCCTTTACAGATGCTGGAGTCTCCAGGAAGAAAAAAAAACAAAAACCAAACAAAAAAAACCCCAAACCAAATATTTTTTGAAGTTTTCCAACGGGAAAAGTGTTCTTTAATGAGGTTAACTGGTGTCCCTGGGCTTCGGTGGGGTTGGGATAAAGGGAAGGTGAGCCCATACATCCCAGTGTAGATGCAGCCTGACGTTCATATGCAACTCCCAAAGCCAACATGCCACTGCCATGATGCTTTTCTTCATCAAATCTCTTCTGAAAATTTATGCTCCCACTGAAGACACCAATATCATGATTTTGTGATCCTGTGGACCAGCTGGCAGTCACTGATTTGGTACCAATGTGGTCCCGACTGAGCTTGGACAGACTAAATTTTGAGCAGGTTTCTGTCAGATGGGAGCACACAAGCAGGCTGCTGGTTAGAAATCAGGTGTTTATTATTTTTGTTTTATTATTTACAGGTTGCAAACACAGAAGCACTTGGTTGAAGAGGAAGAGAGAAGAAAAAATTATCCTGAATGCCCTGGAGTAAAATAAGGCAAAACTTGTTTTCAATATTACCATTCCTCTGTAATCCATCTATCTTCACTGATTTATTTTCCCCAAGACTTTCCAACAGAAGAAGGGTTTTAGTTACAGTGTTTGGGCAGTGCCCAGCACAGGATGCACCAGGAGGGGATTGGGTACAGACCGAGCGATTATTCCTCCTTCTCTGCTCCTTCCCTCCTCACCCTAATCAGCTCGATTTGTTCTTTGTTGGCTCTGGGCTGAGTTTTATTTTTGCCTCGTTCAGAAACCTTCCCCTTAATAAAACCAAAATACAAAAAGCTGGGGATGTTTCTGTTGCCTTTTTTCCCCCCGTAATATGGAGTTTTAAGTGGCCTCACTTGAGAGGGACCGAGCAAGTCTTCGTCTGAGAACCTCAGCAAACAGCTGCCACCCAAAGTCATTGCTAATGACAACACTGAATTCTCTTTTGTCGTGAATTTTCATCCAGCTGTTCCCTAACTCTGAAAGGGACCGTCAAAGGCAAGTTCTATGTTTATCCATCACTTAAAAAGCATCCCATAAGCCACGAGTGAGTTTTTATTTTGCCCTGTGAAGCCTTTTCTCTGGAAATCAGCGGTAAGGATTGTATGAGCTGGAATTCATCCCGGCTGCGATGCTGCTGTGGCAGCAGATTGAGGCACTGCCAGCACCTCTGTCCCTGCCTTTCCTGGATGTGTCTGTAAACGCATGGGTCTCTCACATGTGAGCACAAGCAGGTTGGGGTGGCTGTGGTCACGATGGACAGGCCTCAGGGGGACCAAGGACCCATGAGGGTGGAGTGGATGGCCATGGATGCACCCACCGTAACCCCAGCCCATCTGGGGGGCTGAGGATGCAGTTTTATGGGAGACACTGGGAGGTGGGCACTGGGCAGGCTGGAGCGTGTGCTGTGCAAGAGGGAGGGGGCTGGGGTGGTGTCCCCTCGGTCTGGGCTCATTTCCCCTGTGGGGCAAAGCCAGGACAGGTCGGAAGTACAAAACGGTCCCCGGGGATCATTGCCATGAGCTGTGCCTTACACCTGGCTCAGTTCTCAGGGCTGTTGTGGGATTTCGAGAATATACGTGAGGAAAGAACCTCGAGGGTCACTTCTCTTGCAGCTTTCTCTGAAAGCAGATGTGCCAGGCTGATTCCTGCCATTTTCTCAGAATTAATCACGTCTGCTCCTGTGTTTGCTGTGGAAGGAAAGTTGCAGCACAGGCTGGACTTCCTGAACCACTGGAGCGACTGTGGAAGTGTAAAGGGGAGGAGGAGGAATAAGCAAACCCATCAGCCATGCGTGCCATGAGCTTCTTCATGCACCAGGGAGCCCCCTGCCCCGACACCACGGCCCTGCCTGGAGAGGGGCTGCACCGAACAAGGTTGGGAACTTGTTCTACCCCCTGAGATGCGGTGCCAAGTCACGCTCCGTGGTGTGGCAGAGGACGGAGTCTGGACTGATATGAGAATATGATGGATTTAAGGCCATTTTTATCAAAAGTTTATTGAGACTGAGTCACCTGGTCTGATCTTGGGTAAAGAATCACATGTGTTTTTATTTTTTTAGGAGTCAGTGGTTTTCAGGCTTTTGCGGGACAACTGAAGAAGAGGGAAATCATATCTGAATAAGAAAGCAGCTGGGAAGCTCCACAAGTGGGGCAGCCTTCCGGGGAATTTTTTTTTGAGACTCTTGGACAACTGGAGATGAACTCTTTTCCTTCAGACAGCTCTTTCCTGCCAGACATTTGTGACACATCCCACAGGCTGTAGGGAGAGAACTGCTCCATCCCCGCACATTGGAAGACACAATCACTTCTCAAAACTGGGTTTTTTCTCCCCTGAAACAGTTGAAATAGTTGAGACTGTTCAGCCAGATCCAAGCCAAGGCAGTGACAGCATGATTTGACACAATTTATTCTGAGCAGCTTTGCTTGCAGTTTTTATCTCACAGATAACTTTCTCCCTGAAATGGTGCTAAATCCCATGAAACGCAGCAGATCCCTATGCAGGATCAAGGGACTCTGTTTGTTTAAGTGAATCTGTAACAATTCAAGGCAGGTTTGTCTTGGATTTATACAGCAGACCTTGGATGTTTTCTATTGAGAGCATGGACACGATTCCTAGCGGTTAAATCCCAAATATGTAAGCGGAACTAGGGGCCATCACATGCACCCCACTCAAACTGCTCAAACCTTTGTATGGACCAATAAAATATTTTAAGACAGAGTTTAATTTTTGTGGCTGGGGAGACTTGGGGAGACTGTGGGAGGGAAGGATGCTGCCCCCAAACCATAACCCACTCTGCAGGCTTAAATCTTTTTTTTTTTTTTCCCCCCACCAAAATGCTTGTCCTGTGCATCTCAGGTGCTCTGAGCCTGCTGGTCATTCAAGCACTGGGGAAGGATAGGGGGCAGGAGCAATCTCTGCCAGCCATGGGAGGGAAGGAGGGAGGGAGGGAGGGGGTGTTTCCTGAAAAGGCTGTGGGGAGCTGAAGATGGGGGTCTCTCCTCTGAACACCCCCAAGCCAGCTGGAGGGGGCAGCATGAAGAAGCCTTTGAGCCAGCGGGGTGGGAACTGGGTGATCTTTGAGGTCCCTTCCAACCCTAATCATTCTGTGAGTCCGTGATTCTGTGATTCTCTATATAAGTATCATTAATTAATGATACAGTGCAAAAATCAGTAATTTCACCATCACTATATGGTGACTGAAAGTCTTGCTGTTTACTGAATTAAACACAAAATTCAGTGGTGCATCACTTGGTGAGAAATAAAAACAAAGTCTGTGAGAAAAACCAGATCTTTATGGGGCTAGAAATGTTTTTGTTTTGTTTTGTTGGGGTTTTTTGTTTGTTTTGGTTTTTTTTGGTTGGATTTTTTTTTCCTGGGAAAGAATTGGGAATCCCTCTTGTGGGAGCCAAAACTGAATGTGGAAGGTGCATGTTGTGCTGCACCCAGAGAACAGCTGTTCTTCAGCTGTGTCCCACAGGCTGTTTTTGACACAAAATGTGAGTAATGAAATTCTTTGAAAGCTTGTTTTGGGCAACAAGACAATTGCAGAGGGAGGGAAAGCTCAGCTGAGCATCCCTGGGGCTCCCACACAGCACTGGGCTGGGCTGGTGTGGGGGACCTGCCAAAGGCACAGCAAGGGCAGCCACAGGAGACCTTTGGCCTTTCCCTAAGCACTTTGGAGCTGGAGCATTCCAAAAAAGGGTTGTCCTGAGGCACCTACCTGTTGTGCTTGTTCCCTCTGACCACGTGAAGTATCGGTGCCCCCTGTGCCCCCAGCAGCAGAGAGGCAGCTGTCACTGTCCCCAGCTGCCAGCACTGGCTTTGTGAGGGGCTGAGAGAAGATGGAGCACTGGGAGGAAGCCGTGAATGCTCTGCCTCATCATATCCATCACTCTGAAATTCAGTGCTATCCTCTGGCAGCTTGTTTGTTCTTCTGATGTGGCTGATCCTCCTAAAGATGTGAAACAGGTGACTGCTCAGCGCCAAACCCTACCTTGGACAGGAGATGCACTGCTTGCCCAAAAGATGGGCTGAGGGCTTCGGGGGGCTGCTGGGGACAGGAAGGGTAGCAGTGCCACCAGCGTGGGCAGCAGGTCCCTGCTCCCACGGTGTCCTGCCCCACCAAAGGCTTAGGGGACAGGTGTCTTCCCGCCCTGAGCTCTGTGCTGTATTTCACAGCGATGTCTCGGGACCCGTCGGCGCAGGGCTCAAGACGCTCCTCCTGCAGCGGGGTGAGGCGGAGGGCTGTGCGGCTGCCCACTGCCCTGCTGCTTCCCATCCACTCTCGCGCTCCAGCCCTCCTCTCCGTGTCACCGAGCCGGTGTGAGGGCCCCTTCCCCGGGGGAGGGGAGCCGGGAGATTGGGGACGTCCCGAGGGGGCGGCCCCGACGGCGCGTCCCTTATCCAGCAGCGCCGCCGCGCGGCCGTCCCGGCGGGAGAGGGAGGGGAATCGGGGACCGGTGCCCACCACCCACCGCCTCGTCTCCCCCGGGGTGCCCCCCTCGGCGGTCCCCGGGGGGCGCGGAGGGGCAGCGCAGCCTCCGCCTCGTCCTCCGCCGGGCTGCGCGGGGCTCTGCTGCCTCCCTGCGGCCGCACCGCGGGGACGGGGGGGGTGTAAAACCCGTCCCTCAGTCAGAGAGCAATAAAAAAATAAACCACAGCCCTCCATTTAAAGCGAGAAACTCCTCAAGCGGCGCCTTTTCGGGGAGGGGTTGTCTGCGGGGATAACGCGGGGGAGAAACGCGCTCCCGCAGCCACAAGTGCAAATATCCTAAAATATGGCCCGGGGTCGCGTCTCGCCGCTCCAGTCCCGTCGAGGGGCCGGTCCCCCGGTGCCCGCCCCCCCAGCCCCGGCTCCTTAATAAACACCGCCGAGAATTGCCCTCATACTCGGTAAATATTGGCTTAGCTTCCCATTGACCGGCTCCTTGAACAGACCCGAAAAATCCACACCGGTCCCCGACTAAGCCCAACAGTCAATAGGTGATGAGAGGAAGTTATTGCCGGGCTTAAGGGGCTCCCCGCCCCTCACCGGGCTATGGGGGCGCCCCGGAGTTCCGGGCCTGCGGAGCGGGGTGGGAAGAGAAACCCGGGAAAACTGGGGGGAAAAAGGAAAGGCAGCGGGATCTGAAGGCCGGGCTGAGCGTCTCCCCGCCCGCCTGCGCCCCAAATCGCGATCCGCGTCGCGATCCTCTCCCGACGGGCGGCCCTGGAGAGGAGAAGGGCTCACCGGGGCTCGGGGGGGTTCGCCGGAGGTGTCGGGGGGCCGAGGGGAAGGGCCCTCCGAGTGGTGTCGTTCCTGCGCTGCGAACCCGCTGCGGGTCCCCCCTCTGCCCGGGGCGAGGGAAACGCCGAGAGTGGCGGAGTCAGGGGTTCGTCCCCACTTTTTTCTCTTTGCCCGCTATTTTCCCCTTTTCCTCGTTGTTTTCCCTTTCCTCACTTGTTATATTTTCTTTTTTTCTTCCTTGTTTTTTTCTTTTTCTTTTTTAATGTTCGGTTACTTTTCCTTTTTCTTTTTAATTTTTTCTTTTTCTCTTTTCTTTTTTCGTCATTTTCCCCTTCTTTTCTTCTTCGTTATTTCTTTTTCTTTTTTTTGCTCTCGTTTTCTTTTTTCTATTTTCCTTTTTTAATTTTCTTTTTTTTTCTTTTTTTCCCCTTTTTCCTTTTCTCTTTTCTCTGTTTACTTCTTCCTTTTTTCTCTCTTCTTTTTCCTTTTTTCTCCTTTTTCACCTTGTTTTCCTTTTTTACCCCATTTTTCTTTTCTCTTCCCCCCCGCCTCCGTTTATTCCC
Organism: Sclerurus mexicanus; assembly: GCA_013396755.1. Taxonomy (NCBI): domain Eukaryota; kingdom Metazoa; phylum Chordata; class Aves; order Passeriformes; family Furnariidae; genus Sclerurus; species Sclerurus mexicanus. The sequence goes on from VWZF01002112.1 coordinate 60,741, forward strand.
CTCCTTTTTCCTTTTTACTTTCACCCTCCCTCTCTCTCCCTCCCTCTCTCCCTCCCTCGGCCGGCCCGCCTTGCACAACCAGGAGCTCGGACAAGAAAGGGCCGTTTCTCCGGGGGGCAGCGGGACGTGCCAGCCGGTACGGCCGGGCCGCGCAGGGAGGCGGCAGCTGCAGCCCGGCCCTCCCTCAATGCCGCCTTGTTCTGCCCCGGCCTCCGCGCAGCAGCGCGGCCGCGCAGCGCGGCTCCGCGGGCTCCTGCAGGGGGATGCGCTCGGGCTTTGGGAGGGGGGTAATTTCCTGTGAAATGAGAGAGAAACTTGTCAGCGGGGACGGGGAGAAGAGGAGAGTCTCTGTTGGTCTTCAAAGAGAGCAGAGAGGGAGGGAAGAGAGCGGGATTCTTTCTCCTTGCGCCCCCCCCTTCCTTTTTTTTTTTTTTTCCAGAAAGATTTTGACATGATAAAAATGTAGCAACCCAGCTCATCCTNATTCGCCTCCCTTTCACAGACAACAATGCTGGGTTTGAAAGCTGGGCACAATTTGGGTTTTGTGAGGGGTCCCCGGCCCAGCTGGCCATATGGAATACAACATGTAGAACATGCCGAACAATGAGCGCGAGTGACAGCCCGAACAAAACGCGGAGGACACTGCTCCCTGACTCCGCGCTCCGCATCAATGCCGTGCCCCAAAAACAGGCATTGGCGGGGGGAAGGCGAAGGGAGGGAAGGCACAGGGAGGGCGTCCCCCCCTCCCGTACTGTCTCTCCCGTTTTTTCCGGCTCCTTTGGCTCCTTTGGCTCCTGCTCGTTAATATGCACGCCTCTAACATGCTCACCTCCCTGCCTCCCCCATTGTGCTGCTCTCTGAAGTCTACTGTATATTGTGCAAAGATAGACTGGCCCGGCAGCATGGGAGATATAAGGCCACGGAGGTTAGGGCCACACAACTGGTTTGATAGACTAAGCAGAGCCCGAGGGGAATGGAAAAAAAAAAAAAAGAAAAAAAAAGAAAAGAAAAGTGTAGGGAAAAAAAGAAAGAAAAAACCAAAAAAATTAATGGGAAAATTATTAAAAATGGGGGGAAATATAAGGAAGAAGGAAAAAAGTGATAATTTCCCTTCTCTCAGACCGGGCTTGGAGAAGGGAAAATCGGCACTTGTTCGTGTGTCCCCCGCGCTGGGCAGCGGCTGCCCCGGGGAGCTGCGGGTGCGTGGAGCCTCGGTGGGCTGGGCATGGGAGGCGGGAGAAGGAGGAACGGGAAAAGATCGGAGGAAAAAAAAAGTGAGAAAAAGGAAAGAAACCCCAAGTGCAGCGCTGAGGCTGTGCGAGGGATCCGTGGCTGCGCCGTGGCGGAGAGGCGCGCAGGGAGCGGAGCGGCCGGGATGTTCCAGGAGAGTGCTGCTAGGCCGGGATGCTGCGGGCAGGGATTTCGCAGGAGCGGGATGCTGCGGGGCTGGTACCCATCGTGTCTTTGGCGTTGGACTGCCCCGTCCTGGCCGGCTGCAGCCCCGCGGGACGGGTCGGGCGCTGCCCCGGCCCACGACTCCGGGCAAAAGCTTGTTTGGTTTTGTTTTCGCTTTTTTTTAAAGCATCTTTACCAGCCTAAAAGCCGCAGGATAGGTCAGGGGAATCCGACTCTCTGCCTTAACCTGCTCCGAGCCGGGGCTGTCCCTGTCCGGTCCCTCCGGTCCCGGTCCCTGTTACACTCCGGCCGAACTGCCCAGCCCCGCCTCGCCCCTCTCTTCTCCCCTCTCCCCCCTCCTCCGTTTTTTGGGGGAGTTCTCCCGGTGTTAACCCTTTCCCCCGCGCTGTCTGAGCAGCCGGCGCATCCCCGAGGGCTGACCCCGAAGTTTCCGCGCTCCCTCCCGCTCTCAGTGCACCCAGCCCGGGCAGGGGCTGCCGGGGTGATGCTGGTACCCAAACCTCAGCAGCACGGGGGGTGCACTGCAGTGTAGAAGGGCACAATCACAGATATGAAATACGAAAACATAAATTTTTCCCGCTCCCGTTATTCGCCCGCGGGCTAAAATCGCCTGCCTTACAGAAAAAAAAAAAAAAAAAAAAAAAAAAAAAAAAAAATGCCTTTCCAACAAGAAAAAAAAAAA
>VWZF01002112.1:72302-102049 GCA_013396755.1 Sclerurus mexicanus
CCGGGTTCCCCCTCGCCCACCGCCCCGCTCTCTCACACCCCCCGCCCGGGCCAGCGCGGCCGCTCCGCCGCCAGCTCGCCCTGCGCAAATCGCTCGGTAGCCAAGGAGCTGTAAACCCAAACAGCCAGATGTGGCACGTTATTTATGTGTGAAAGCTCGTTTACATTAGATATGCTGATCCGAGCCCTGATAGCGGGGGTTTGCGGGAGATTAGAGCTGCGCGGCCAGAGCCGACTCCAGCTGCAGCCCCCTTCCCTGTCCCTCTTTGGTCCTTTTTGGTACTTTTTGGGTTATAACGTCCATTTCTTTCCTTTTTTTTCCCCTTNCCCCCGGCCCGGCACCCACCCGTGGCCGTGACCGTGTCGGAGCCGCGCCGTCGGGGTCGGGGAACGCGCCCCACTCAGCGCTCAGCATCACCTTCTACCTGCGCGGCCAGTGCCCCGCGGACCCCCCCGCAAAGCCCCTTCCCACCTGCTGCTCCTACCGCCGGGTGACTCCTCATCCCTCGGCGGCCCCCGGGGCTCACCTGGCCGGGGTCNACGAAGAAGAGATGATGGAATAGGGCACGAAGAGTGGTGCTGTCCAGCTTCCCTGAAGCCAGGAACGAAGTGGTCACAGAATCCTTGGAAAGGACGCCCAAGGACTGTCGAGTCCAGCTCCTAGCTCTGCAAGGGACAATCCCCAAAATCGCACCGTGTGCCTGAGAGCGTTGTCCAAACACTTTCTGAGCTTGGTGCTGTGGCCACTTCCCAGTGGCACCTGGTTGCAAGAGGCTCCTGCCAAAGGTACGACCCCACTGTGATTACAGAGTATGAAGATGTTCCAGCTGGCCAGAAGGGCTTCCTGGGCATCCTGGCCTGGTAGCCCATCTCCCTCTCAAAGGGAGGCCTTTCCCATGTCTCTCCAGGATGATGCACAAAGTCTTGTTGAAGTGCCATCACTGGTGGCTGCAGGGGCCAGAGGGAAGGTGACAGGGGCCCTTATCCATCTCACCTGACCTGGATCCTCTCCACCACGATCCTCTCCACCACCTGCCCGGTTTCTGGAAAGACCTTGGACTCCACTGTGAGAGTTCCAGAGCCCAGGACAGATATCTCTTAGTGAAATAGCCCAGTCACCGGCAGCTTGAACAGAGCTGCCCACAGATAAAGTGATTGATCCTCACACTAATCAATAAAGATCTTGTTCTGGGCAATTAATAACTTCACCAAGCTTGTTGTGTTTGGATAAGGAAGTGCCCAGATCGCTGAATGAGGCAGTGAAAGTGTGGGAATAAATCCTGTTGCCCACATAAAAATATAAATGAAATTATTTTTATTTACATACATTTTAATTTATGTAAATAATCTTTATTTAAATACCTGCGAGGTCCTTGCTTTCACAACAAGACATTCAGTGTGAGTGTACAGGATGTCTCACTCCATCCCCAGGGGAAGCTGCACAGAGGGATCAGAGCTGGCCCCTCTATAATTTTGGTTATAAACCAGCTCTGGCTGCTGCCTCCCCACATCCCGGAAGGAGGAGTGTGGGAGAAAGACAAGGGAGCAACAGCTGGATTTGGGGCAGCTGAGGGAGGGTTCAAGGGGAGCAAACTGTGGCCCAAGGGAAAACGAGGAGGAGGTGGGTGACCACCGCAGGGTCCGGGCCCCTCAGTGTCCCCTGGGACAGTGACAGGCTGCCTCTTGGTTTGTGCTGTAAAACACGAAGCTCCTATTTTGTTAATAAACCATTTTTGTTCATTATGCATTTTTGGAGGATGTTTTGGCATGTGTCCCACCATCCCCTAGAACTGCTGAAAACAAACCACTAGACCCAAGGACAGAGAGTAAAGTGGATGATGTGGCCACATTTCACTCAGTCTTCCAAATTAAGTCTTAAACAAACCTGTGTGGAATCTCTTGGAGGGGTGGGTGTACAAGGGGGGTGGTCTGGACCCCAGCTTGTGGAGTTTGGGATGGGCTCCACTTCATTACAAGATGGTTATTTCCAAGTATCTGCAGTCACAGCTTTGACTTCTCTTGTGCAGAGTCTGCTGGCACCTCTTTGTGTCCCAGGCTTGGGAGGGGATTGGGAGATCTGGGTTTGGGATGCTCAGGTAGGGTGAAACAAACCCGAGATTCCTTGGCTGAAGGGTTGTATTTCCACTTTTCATTTACCATCCTTTTACTAAAGTGAAGGAATTTGAAGTGACCAGAAGGACCTTCTGCCCTGGAGAGGCGGAGAGCTCAGGAAGGTGACACTGGGACCTGTCAGGGTTTGGGAAGAGCAGCAACTGTGAAGTCTGGGCTGAGCTGTCCCTTGTTCCAGCCTGGTTTTCAAAATGACACCCAGTTCACCACCCCAGTTCCTCGGGAATCTGACGGACACTGCTAGAGGAGATGGAAGCAGGATGAGGGGGTGATGGAGCACACCCCCACTCCCACTTTACAACCCCCTGCACCCGTTGGGTGACAGGGGTGTTTTAGGAGCTGAGGGACCTTTGCCGCTACAGAGCCCGGCGTGTGCACACCTGGGGTGACAGATGGCCCTGGGCTGTCCCCGGGCTGAGCACACAACACAATCTGCTGCAGCAACGCCCGCTTGCCGGGACAGGGCTCACTCCTGCTCCCATTCCCAGCGGCTGGAAGAGGGGAGAGAAGGATGTGAATTGCCCCTTTCAGCCAGGTTTCATTTGGAAGTGGGCATCCACCCTTCATTTTTAAAATACATAATATAATTTCATTTTATTTAATTTTGTTCTATTTTTTTCCTGGGGATCGCAGTGGGAAGAAGCAGCAGCAAGTGTTGGTGGGGGCTGATGGGGCACAGCAGGCCCAGGTCACAACAACAGCACTCGGACAGCAGCCCTTGCCCAAAGGAGGCTGCATGGGCTGGTGGGGGGCAGAGGGGCCCTGTGACACCAGAGTTTTGGGGACACTCTGGGAGTGCTGTGGGCTTGTCCTGGTGCCACCTGCCTGGCAGAGCAGGGGACATTTTCCGGTGTTTCTCAGCGTAGATCCATGTTCCTGAGGAAGCAGAGGGAGAGGGAGGGATGTCCCCGTGGTTCCATTCCCACTCATTCTCCTCTCTTGCCCATCCTCTTCCCTGTCTCCACAGCTAACCTTGGTCTTTCTATGCACATCCATGTTTTTGGATGGCATTTGCCATCGCGATGTTGGACTCGGAATCCCTATGGAAGTCGCTTTGGATGGATTTAGCTCTCAACATCCTGCCATGAAAAGCAGGTACCCTCCACCTGCTCCAGCTCACCTGTCTCCACTCACAAGTGCAGACGATGAGTTTTGCCCAGGACAGATTGTCCAACGTCACTAATCCTGCAGGTGAAACAGACTCCGTGGGATACATGGGAAGAGCCAAGCAGGTTGAAAAAAAAGGAAAACCAAGCAAGTGACAGTGATGGCGTAAAGCCCGGGAGCGACATGGGAGCCCGTGGGGACGGCACAGATAAGGAGCGTGTGGTGGCGTATCGCGGGCGCCCCATCAATCACACGTCCATCTCCCGGCACCAGGACCCCGGCGCGGAAGGGGCGGTGGGAACGCGGCGCTGGAATCACTGTCAGCAGGGATCAGCGAGGCTGTTGGTGGCAATGCTGCTGACACCAGGCTGGTGGCGAAGGGGGAATTGCACCGGTGGCATCCCTCCTTTCAGTGACCTCCCAGGAGCTGACCAGCTGGGATTTGACCCAGTATCATCCCCAAGTGGAAATAGGACTACAGGGATAGAGGGGAGGTTTAAGTGGGATATCAGGAAAAGGTTCTTCCTCCAGAGGGTGGTCGGGCACCAAACAGGTTCCCCAGAGCAGTGGTCACAACCCCAAGCAGCCAGAGCTCAGGGAGCATTTGGACAACTCTCTCAGGGACAGCATGGGATTGGTGGTGCGTCTCCACAGGGCCAGGAGTTGGACTCGATGATCCTCATGGGTCCCTTCCAGCTCAGGATTTTCTGTGATTCCATGATACTTTGGGAGATCAGGGAGCTGAAGCAAAGTGCTGCCTGGCTCATTTTCTATCTGTTTTCATCACGTTTCAGCTGGACTTGCCCATCAGTAATGACATTTTGTGGGCTTTCACATGGAAAACTTTGGTGTTAGTGGAAGCATCAGCTGCTGACCCTCCCAGGAATGCCCTGCAGAAGAACCCAGTCTGAGCAGGTCAACAGTGTCATGTGCTCCAAGGACATCCCTGGGAAGAATCTGCCACATCCAAAGTGACAGCGTGGCAGAGAGTACTGCAAGGGTTGTTCAAAGTCGGGCTGGGGACGGGCTCATTTCCCAAAGTCTTTCACTTCTGTGGGAATGGGATTTAAGTCTGGTGATTAGAAGAGTGGAGCTCCGCCCTGGATGGAATGGGGCAGCTCTTGTGGAGCCTTGCCTGGCGGGAGGAGGGACAAAGCCTGTTCCCGGGGTCTCTGTGCCTTGGAGCCCACCACTGACACCTGTGCTCTGAGGGAAATTCCTGCCACAGCCTTCCAGCCAGGAAAACGTGAGGATGCTGATGATGAGAAGGAGAACAGCCATGTCTGCTGCTGAGGAAGTGTGAAAGGGAATGGGATGTCAGCTTATGAGGAAGATCTGGACAAGTGACAGGGAGCGGGGGGGGGTGGGGTGTCTGAAAATGAGAGAAGAGGGAGCGAGCGGGCTCTGAACAGGAGATTGCACACTCAGGGCCACCTGAGGGACCTTCCCTGGGAGCAAACTGCACCAGGTTTCCCTCATCACAGCCGCTCCTGAGCCGAGGGCAGGACCCTCCTTACCTGCAGGTGCCAAACAAGGCCACCCAACCCTCCCTCACCCCCTGCCCATCCATTCGCCCCCTCAGAGGTACAAAAGCCCTGGCTGGGGCTTGCTTGTGCTTTGGTGCCCTGGCTCTCCTTTCCTGGCAGATGCTGATGCCCAGAGCAGGTGAGCAGAAGGCTGGGGAAAGGTGGCAGGGCCGTTACACATTAACTGTGGGACCGGCTGCTCTTTCCTCCTGTCCTGTACCCAGCCCTCTCCGGGGACCTTGGTGCGTCTGCTCTGGCTAATGTGTAATCCCAGATATTCTGCTCCTTCCCACCAGGATGTCCCAGTAGCTAGGCTGGCTCGGGGAGGCGGCATGTGCTGGGAAGGGTATTTGATGTTCTAGATCTTTATGGATAAATGTTAAAATTTTTCAGTGCCTGTGAATGAAACCTTGTGGGCATAAGGCAGCCCAGGGGAGCGCTTGCACCAAAGCCAGCTTGCACAGAGACTGTTTTCCTTCTAAAACCTGGTCATGTTTTTTTGGGGAATGGCAGGCACTGAGCTGCTGGAGTGGGGAGTGTTGTGGAGACCTTGTGCTGCTCCCTCGGGATGCTGAGGCTGAAGGTGCTGTGTGGTTATTGCTCGTACACACACCGGCACCAAAAGCTACTGCTGGTCATGGCCCTGCCACAGGAATGGTTAAACCCCCTCTGGATTGGTGGTTCTCCTTGGTGTAACTCTGATTTTTGTAGTTATTGAGATGCCTTCAGTGATTTACATATTTTTTACCCACTAAGACTTGAATTTCTGGGACTTAAACCTAGGGACAAGTAAGATAAACCAGTGGCTGGTGGGATGATTGCTGACCTATTCTTCCTGGGTTTGGAAGCAAGATGAGCACATTGTGGCTGTTTTTTCCTTTTTTTTTAAATTTAAATGAGTATTTATGCTTGATAATGACTCTTAAGGTTTTTTTTTTTTCCTCTTAGTACCAATAGTAAACTCTTTTGCTTATGCAATAGTGCTGCACACTCCATTTATTGCAATAGTGGGTCACATTATGTACTAATCAGGATGCTAAATACTGTCTGTAATCCAAAGTTTTCCATCAAAGGGAAAGACCTGAGTGAACAGCCGAGTCAAGTAATGAATATCAGGAGGGTTCTGCTCTTCAAAGGCAGAGAAAAGTTGATTCTTTCTAAGATAAAAGCCTGCTGTGTTTTAAAAAAAAAAAATAATTGAAAGTAAGCCTAAAAGATTTCCTTATCACAAAATATTATTCACAGCAACAGCAGTGTCTGATTTCATCCCCCATGGCAGGCTGGGGGCTCAAAAAACCCAGATTTGAGTGAGAGGCAGAGAGGACTGAAACTGCTGTTAGTAGAAATTGGCTGGATTTGGGACTCTGGGGCTTTGCAGGAATTTGGGTGCCTGTAAAATGCTCCTGAGTGGGTGCGTGGAGTGTCTGGTTCCTGGCTTTACTGGGAAGGGAGTGGCTTTGGCAAACCTGGCTCTGTCCCCAGGCCTTACCAAAATTTGCTGTAGCTACTGGGGGATGTAGAGGGAAAACTGGGAATTACATCCTACTGCTCCCGCTATGTAGGCGAAGAAAACCAGCAGGCAGGCCTTAAAAATGAGGAGAGTAACTGAAAGAGAGAGAGAAAAAGACCCCCCCACACACACTCTGTGAGCTATACAAGAGCATTTCTTGTGAATTCCCATCCCTGGAAGTGGTCAAGGTCGGGTTGGTCCCGTGGAAGGTATGAGGGAGTGGAATGAGATGAGCTTTAAGGTCCCTTCCAACCCTTACCATCCTGGGATGATTTTGTGAATTCTGCTCTAGATTTCTCCAAAACCCTACCTCTTCCACGGGGCTGGGATGCAGGAGGGCTGATGAGGTTTCTCACTGGGGGTTTAGCTGAATGCTGAAAATTAAAGGGCTGTGGTGTAGGCAGGGAGTTTGGTGTAGGCAGGGAGTTTTCTGGGCTTTTTCTCATCATACTGAACCAGTTTGGGATTTTTTTTCCCCTCCTGCTCTCAGGTAATGTGGTGGAATGAAACCAAACGAGCTTGGCGTCCCTTTTGTATTTTGTCTCTGTAATCTCTGGGTTTATTTAAATGTTCTTCTTGCAGATATTTTCCGAGACTCTTTTCATGTCGAACATCTCCTGTTGAACAACTCCTCAGACACTGTAATTTCAGGATCAACAATGATGCTGACAATAGAGAGCAAATTACATTGTGAGGCATAGAAAAATGAGCCCGTATCCTCAGCTTTATTCTGCTACTCAGGGAGCATGTGTGTATCCCTAATCCAAATTAATACAGAGATCAACTTTCACTTGGGCTGCTTTTGCTCAGATTTTTACAAAAGGCAGAAGCACATGGTCGCATTGAATAACTGGGAGCACAGACTGACCCATGGAAAACATGTGATTTCAGGGATATAAAGCAGAGGCTCTCAGGGAAAGGGGGTGATTCAGGAAGTAGCAAAAAATGGTCAAGGTTTTTAAAACCCAGGACTGAAAATCAGGCTCTTTGGTCCCCATTCCTTCAGGCTGGAGCTGCTGGTGGCTTCCACTGAAGCTGTGAGTGGAGGGAAGTCTGTAGGCATCAGAACCAGTGGATGTGGAACATGGCTTTCCTTGGTTGTAAAGCTGATCCAAGGTTAGGGATGCTTAGGTGTTGTTTCATTTGGTGTGTCTCTAGTGGGGCATCCTGCGGGATGCAGGTGCTTGTGTGTGGGGTTCTCTGCCCTCCTGGCTGTCATCAAACTCTCAAACAGGATGAAGATCATTATTTTTGAGAAATAATAAAAAAACCCATCCCAAAATGCAAGGTGAGGCATTGCCCCTTTGGCCCTCTGTGGACACAGTTCAGCTTTGCCTTGTGTCACCTGTGCTTACGTTTCCAGTGCTCAGAGGTGCTGACTGAGGCACAACTGTCCCAAGCTGCCTCTTTTCCCTTGCAACACCCACATTTCAGGGAATATAGTCCTGGGAAGCCTGGCTGTTTGCTTCCCACCCCTCTGCCCCCCAGGGAGGCGCCCTGTTACATGGTGAGGTCTCAAATCAAAGCTCCAGGTAAGCAGCAGGTTTTTTGTAAGCAGCAGCCCATCCTTCATGTGCACAGGACTCCTCTCAGCACACTACAGCCTTTGGTGCTGTTAATCATTATTCACCAAGGCAGAAACCTGTCTGGAACCAGGCAAGCTGCAGGAAGAGATGACAGCTCAATGAAAGAGGTTCAATGACTTGTTCTTCATGTTCTGGACACCTGGAATATTTTCCTTGAACTTTCTGTATTCAGTCGAAAGCCCTGCATTATTTTCTGAAGGACATCAGAGATAATTTTATTCATAACAGAACAAATTCTGTGACTGTCTGTAAAAGAATAAATGAAGAGACTTAACACAGCAGAGGATGTGGAACGTGTCACAACTGTGGCGTTTCATTGAATATGCAGTATGTCTTTCTCAACTTAAGTGAATTGAAGAGCTTTAAATATATTCACCAACTCTTGTAACCACAAAAAAAAGTAAAGCAAGTGCATTACTGGGGTGGCAGGTGTCAAGTGACTTGGCGTTTTAACATTTTCATTATGCTCAGGGAGAGTAAACAGAAAAGCAAGCCAAGGTTTTCTCCCTACAAATTGCATTTAGGTTTCTAAATGATTCGTGGTGAACCCAAAGCCAGCACGAAACTCTGGTGAATGGAAACAGAAAGCAACAGGAAACTGCCGGGGTTTTGTTCTCTGGGTGACAAGTGTGCAGATGGATTTGTCACAGCTCAAGTTTTCCTGTCCCCTCCGCAGCCCCTGCCAAAGGAAGGGCTGATCCCAGTGGGATGGGAGATGCTGCTGGGTGTCTGGGCATTGGTGAGGGCACAGCACCGTGGCTGCTCCCGTATGGATGAGTCTGATGCATTGCTTGGATTCCTCTGGTAGCTGGGAAGTACTGGAGCATAGGAGAAGCTTGGGGGAAAGGGGTCATTCTGGAGGCAAATGCATAGTGACGATGCTCCCAAATAATTGAACAGTCAGTGTCTTCCCTGGTGTCAGGGGGGCATTGTGATACGGTGACTGCAAACCTGCCCATGGGTTGGTGCTGGCACACTGTGGGCCAGAGGCTGCTGATGGTCACCCCCGCATGTCTCTTGGTGGCACCAGGGCTCTACCCATGTGAAGGATGGCTTAGTGTGCCAAAAAACTACGGCTCGCATCTCCAAGGGTCTATTCCACCAAAGCCCGAATCCCAGAGCCATCCAGCACCCCCTGCCTGCCTGGCTGCCACGGTGCTGGAGCCCAGCTGAGTGCCGGTGACCCAGCCTTGGAACACCCGCTCCCATGCCCGGTGCCAGGGCGTGTTGTTCCCGGCTCCGGCGGTGCCCGTGCCGGCAGGATGAATCACACGGGGCTCGGTGCGCCCACGGCACAAAGCGCCGGCTCTTTTGTGACTCCCTGACTCGGGAGCTCTCTGCATGTGCTGCAGGCTGAAGTGGCTCTTGGGCTGTTTAAAGGTTGAGTGCTGCTGCTCCAAATGACGGAAGGCAGATTCGGTTAAATAAACACAGGGGCTTAGAAATAAATTGAAGGTTGTGTGAAGAGCTGGATCAGAATATAATGTTGTCAGACACGTTGCGACGCGCCCGTCTGAATGCGGCTCTCCAGCCGTATCACTCTGGAATGTGCTTTGACACATTCCCCGTGAGTCCCTGATGGGGGGAAGGGGGAGTGTGGGGGGCTCGGATGTGGGAGGAAGAGGACGGATGCCACGAAACCAGAAACCTGCTTGTTCAGGCAAAAGGAAACCGGTAGTGGTCCTACTGCCTGTTAATTACTGCCTGTTTAATTTTGTCCCTCTGCTGCACGCACACCTGCTGTGTGAGCAGCTACTCGGGCTCTGGGAGGCTGCTGTGCTGCCCCAGTGCCCTGTGGTACCGCGGAGGCTTTATAAAGCTGTAGTCTTCCTTAATGACTCAGGCTACAGTTTTACTGCCTGGAAGATTGGGTTTAATTCCAGCAGCTTTCTTCATGGCGGAGGTGGCCCACTTGGATTTAATTCTTGCCCCCCATAAACAGGTATTTGTCCTGGGATTGCTTATACCGACAATATGGTTGAGGCAATAACAGTTTTGATTTGAAGAGTGCCTTTTGGAGGCACTGGAATCTGGTCTCATTTTGTGCCCATCACTCCTTAATTGCCATTAGTGCCGTGGCTGATGAAGTGTGGGCTGAGACCTCAATAGTTCAGATGCTTTTGGCAGGAAACCAGAGTTCTGGCCAATACCAGTCTCCAGAAATGGCTGCAGTGCAAAGAAAGGGAAATTATCTTGAAATTTGGAGGTTTTCATTCCATCTGAAGTTCCTGAAACACTCCTATGTGGTGTAAGCGTGTGCTGCTCTGCTAGAGCCAAGTGCAGGGCTATGCTGCTGCTCGCCTTGTGCCACAGTGAGGGGTTTTGTATCTGCCAAGACTTGGGAATGCTGGCGTGACCCGGGGCTTCGCTGTGCTGAAGTGGGGCAGCTCTGGCCAACGGGAATGATTGCCTTTACCTAATCTCCAAAATTGTTCCCAGTAATTGCCTCTCGATGATTGCCAAGTGTCTGCTCAGATGGCCCAGCGACATCAATTTCATATTCCAGAAGGCCATAAAATCATACTTGAGGCTTATCAATCCCATTTATTGGAACCCCCAGAATACATATCTAGTTTTAGAGCCTCATTTGTTGAATTTTTGCTGTTAGATTCTTGCGTGATCTCTGCTCTGGTTGAGAAGGGGAGAAAAATTGCTGTTTGTAGTGGAAAAACTGAAACAGGAGCGCTCAAAGGTCACCTGAAGGGGAGCGTGAAGAAATCTGTTGCAGTTTAAAAGTTACGTTTGAAGCAGAACCTGTAACTTCTTGGGGTTTTCTATTACTGGTTTGGGCAACTTTGAGATGGAAAGTGAAGAGAGAGAAGAGTCAATGCTGTCTGACATTACCAAGGGCCTGTAACTGGTTTGGGACCACTTGGCCCCATCCATGCCACTGGTGTGGCACGGACTGGGACAGAAAAGCTCTGTCTGGGTCAGCCTTGCTGGCCCTTCACCCTTTACATTTTGGGGCTCCCCAAAATGGGGACGGGACACTGCCCAGAGCAGGGAAGCTGCCAGGAGCATCTGCCCCCCGCCACTGGGGAAGGAAACGGATGACACCCCGTGTTTCCCAGCGCAGGTGGAGCAGAACCGGGGGACCACCGAGAAGGGACCATGCAGGGTGGGGGGCGCGGATCCCCGGGACGGCCAGGGGGCTCCGGGTGCGGGGCCGTGGTGCGGGGCCGCGGATGCCGCGATCTGCGCTGACACCGTGTGGCCGCTCCCCGCATCTCGCCCCGGCCGCTGCAGCGCCCGGCAAAGGGCATTTAAATGCAACCATCCCTGAAGCCTCCCAAAATCGCCTCAGAGCAGGGAAATGCCCCCCAGCGGAGGGACAGAGAGTGGGCTGGAGGCGGGACAGATGTCCCTTCCCCAGCTCCCCTGCAGCTGCAGTGTCAACCTCGTACCTGGAATTCTGCGTCCCTCAAAAGGGGTCAGATTTGGGCATTTGTAGTAGTTCAAACTGAGCTGGGTTCAGGCTTCTTTGAATGGTTTTAAACCCAACTCGATTTAAAACTAAAAGAGGATCAATTTAGATAAGACATTGGAAGAAATTCTCATCTGTGGGGTTGGTGAGGCCTGACACTGGTTACCTGGAGAAGCTGTGGCTGCCCCATCCCTGGAAGTGTCCAAGGCCAGGTTGTACAGGACTTGGAGCAACCTGCTCTGGTGGAAGGTGTCCCTGCCCATGGCAGAAGGGGTGAAATGAGATGGGCTCTATAGATCCCTTCCAACCCAAAGCATTCTATGATTTCCCAGAAAGGCCTGCTTGGATCACTGATCCAAGATATTTTTGTTTCCCCTGTTCTCAAAAGGCAGCTGATTTTGGGAGGACAAGGACCTTTTATCTCTGATTTCGGCAGGCACGAGGCTCTGGAGAGGAACCATGCCTAATGTATTCAGCAACATGTAGTCTTAGAAAAAGCTCTTTCTCCTTAGTCCCTTCCAGTCCCGAGGATTTGGCACAGCAAAGCTCAGCTCTGCCTGTTTTGGGGCCGGAGGAGCTGAGCAGAGCTGCAGCCTTGGGGTGCAGGTGGATGGGGCTGGAGGCAGCGACACAGGCAGGGGGTCAGCCAACCTGCTGTCAAAATACACCCCTTATTCTTCCTTGCGGGGAAAACAAGGTTATTCCTTGTTGCTGCAGCACAAACCCCCACAAACTGAGCAGAAAACGTCTCTAGGATAAATATCCCCTCTCTCCGAGCAACACCAGGAGCCTGCAAAGGCGCTTGCAGTGTTTGGAGGGTGTCTGTCCTCTCCGGGCCCTGGGACAGGCAGAGAGCAGAGCTAAAGGAAGATTTAGAGCTCAGGGAAGGGCCCCAACAATAGACAATGGAGCCATTTAAGGGACAACAAACAACTTTATGCCCTGTGAGTTTGTCCCATTGAAGTCACGGGGTGAGGCGGCGGCGGAGGGGAATGAATGGGTGTTTTACTCTCTGTTTCAAGGGAGCCAGGGTTTTACCCACTGCACGGCCACTTCAGATGCTCTGGCATTTATTTTTTGTTCACAGGATCAGAGCCAGAGAAAGAATGGGGACAAAAGCATCACATTTGCTGTCAAAAAAGGAAGGAAGGGAGGAAAAGGGCTTTAAAATAAGGCGCGGATGGGAAAATATGAATATTCTGGTGAAGAAAGCCAAGCAGAAAGGGACTGAATCTCTCCCAGAAAGGGCTCTGAGACTAGTTTGGAGTTGGAGAGCTGGGGCAGCCCCTTTTTCAGAGCACTGGGGGCTCAGAGGGGATGTGGTGGGGTCAAGAAGCTGAAATCTGTGCCCGGTGCTGTGCCCCATGGGCTGGGGTTCTGGGGGATATGGGTATCTCAGACACCCCTGGATTAAGAGCATTTGGCTGGAGCAAATCCCGTGGCTGTGGGAGTATAAAGCCTGGCAGCACAAGCAAGGGCATGAAGTTTGGGATGGAAGTGTTGAGGGATGTTCTGTTCCCTCTCTGTGTTGTTCTGCCTCCAGCACAGCTGGGCCTCGGTAGCAGCTTTGTGCAGGAGAAATAACGAGGTGACATAAAGATAGATCCTTCTGGAGACAGGAAAAATTAGGAAACAAATCCTTCTCCTCTAATTCCGACCCTGACTGCCAGATGGAACAGGGCTGTGCCCTCCCTGGAAGCACAAGGGGTGCTTTACTGAGGGGTGCTTGGGCTCCTGGACTTTGTTGTGTTGTATTCTCTGGGAATGAGCTGTGAGAATTGGAGCGTCTACAGGAAAGTTAAAGGGTTTTCCTGGAGCTCAGGAAGTTAAAAATAGAAATAATTTGAGAGAAATAAATAAAATCACCCAATCAACCAAACCAAAATTGAGCGGGAGCAGCGCTAGGAAGTGAGAGCTGGATGCAGGGTGTTTGGGGGAAAATGTGCTGGATGGGAACGTGTTGCCTGGCCCCGCTTCCTTTGGCGCTTGGCTCCTATGGGGACTGCAGCCCAGCATTGGGTGTTGTAGGCCCGAGTTTGTTTCCAAAAATAATTGCTTTTAGCTGAGCATTTGTGGCCAAGGGTTCTCTTTTCCCAGGCAACCAGCAACGGCAAAAGCTCTGATGCTCACGAGCCTCAAAATCCACTTCTTTCCCTTTCCTCCCGCACCCCTTGCTGTGTGTGGGACCCGGGGAAGACACTCCCATGGTTCCCTGTGGGCTGGTCCTGCATGGCAGGGGGATGATGCAGGGATGCTCCATGATGCTGCCAGCCCTGGAGCTGCTTCTCTGGCAGCTGCTCTGTGAGTGAGGTTAATGAGCGCAATTAATAGTGAATGCTCTAATTGCAGACATTTAGTGGGAGACTTTATGATTATTGTTTTCGTCTGCAGTTGTGCCCAATGCTTGTGTCTCTTTATTAAAGGAAATAAAGCTGTAATTAGTCACTGTCTAATCCCAGTGCTGGCAGAAGACCTGCGGGGGTGCAACAACTCAGTCTGGACTAAAGGGTTGCTTGACGGATCCTGTCATTCCCTCACTCACTGCCCAGGTGAGGTGGACTTTGGGGTAACTGATATATTTTTGAGCCCAAACCAGTGGGATTGAGAGGGAAATCTGCTCTGAGCAGGGCTGGTGGGGTGTGCACACCAGTGTGGGCACCCATGGCAAACAAAGCCTTAATAGCACACACAGAGCAGCTCTGCTCCCATAGCAATATGGTAATGGAATTCTCTTTAAAGTGAAATTAGTGCCCAGATTGTTTCAGCATAGTTGTCCTATGCTGTGTTATGTGATAGGAAGAAGTGTCTGAGAGTTCCATCTATACTCTGGGTGACACTATTCATAGAAGTTTATCTGTTTTATGGATTTGAAGCTTTTTCAGATACATATCAAAGACCTTTCCTTGCTTCCAACATGAATAATATATGCTGGCACAGCTTCTAATAAATCATCTGTGTCCCTATGCCACAGAGAGGCAGCAGGGTTGGTTTATGTACATACATCTGCATTTCAGACCATGGAGAACATGGAAAAACCATCTTCCACCTTCCTCCTGGCAGGAGCACTGGCTCAGGGCATGAGCTGAGTGCATCCAGGAGTTGCCCAAGGAAAGGGTGACCCTTCAATCCCATCTTCTATCTTTCTTTGCCTTTGAGACTGAAGAGTCCGGGCTCCTGGCTCGGCCAGGAAGGCCCATCAGCAGCCGGGGTGGGTCATCACAGGTGTGGTTGTGTTTGGCTTTTCCATGATGCTGGGACAGACTGGGAGCATCCTGGTGTTGTTCTGGGAGCTGTGAGGTGCCCGGCTGATGCCCAAGGTGGCCCTGAAAAGCCACACTTTGCTCTGATTGCAGGTCTATCCTTAACCCTTGGACTCTTCCTTGCAGGGACTCAGCAGCACAGCACCCATGGGAGCAGCCACCCCACCCCATCATCCAGAGCACGTCCATCCACATCCCAGTTTGACTTACAGAAGAGGTTTTCCAAGGCAAAGCCTACCTTGTATAAGGTGTGACAGCATTCTCTCTAAAATCAATTATTTGGAGTTTATAGAGCATGTTTTCCATTACCTAATGTGCTGTAGCCAGTGTATCTGTTGATTTAAAGGATTCTTTCCTTTTTTTATTTCACCTTGGCATGTCTTTTATCAGAAATCATTTTGAAACTTTTTAATTTATGGGCTTTTATTGCAATACTCAATTCATCCTGAGTAGTCTATTATTAAGTGTTCTAGAGGCTCTTATTGTCCTTTATCGGAGGATTGTATCTCTGTGCAATTCATCTGTAGTCATTCTTCAGAGGGAAAATCTTTCATATTAGGTTTCTTTCATCACTCGATGACAACTCTTGAATACATCATTATTCAGTAGCGGGTTTAGAAATTATAATCATTAGGCAATTTTTCATATAATCTGATTTTATAAACTGTTTCTTTTTATTATCTTTTGATGGAAAACAGTAAATGCATCTGTCTGGTTTGATCCTCTCTGATAACAGTAATAGAAAAACTAAGTAAGGACATCTTATTGAGGGAGCAGCCCGGCTGCACATCTTATATGCACAGATCCAGAGGTTATTTCATGTGAGGTGGAATTTGCAGCTCCAGCCACACTCCGAGCACAAACTCCCAACAGCAACACTGCACCCTTTGTGCACCATTGTCACCCCTCAGTTGACATTTGGAGTGATGGAATTGCTTTTATAAAATTAAAAGGTGAAAAAAGAGTAGGAAGGAGGAGAAGGAGAATCCCACCAATGTGTTTGCAAGCAGTTTTTTGGGGAATAAGTGTTTCCCTTTCCCTCCCCAGCCAGATAAGGCAGATGCACCTTATATAATGTGGGGAATGTGAAGATCCCTAGTAGTGATGTTGTTTCCTCTTTCAGAAACTTGTGCTTTTGCTTAATTATGGAAAATCAAATCTCCATGTTTCTTTTTCTCCTCAGGACTTGGGAGAGGCAGCTAAGCCTCCCTGTGGCTGGAACAGCGGGGAAACAAAGCAAATGTGCTGCTTCATCACTTCCCTGCTTCCGGACTGTGTGGAAGTCACACAGTGACAGTGACAGTGTGACAGTGGAGTCACAATGTCCAAGATCCATCATGACTTCAGACCTGGCTGCCCATTTTGGACCATTTCCCAGGGATTGGGAAATGTCACTGAAATCCAAATGTAGGCACCTGCCCATGGGATGAGCTTGCTAAAGGTAAGCTGGGGCCGGTGCGTCCTCAGCAATGACACTTTCACCATCTCTTTTAAAAATAGGCAAAACTTGCTCAGAATTGGGCAGGGGGAGGAGACTGGCTGGCCGCTTGTCCCCGGGCTTTGGCAGACCCTCCCCTGCCCATCCTGATGGTCAGGGAGACATCCAGAGGTCACAAGCCCCTTCCCTTTGTCCTCCTGTTCTGCTGTGATTGTGTTTGCAGCATGTTCCTCACTTCCACCTCCCAGAGCTGAGAGGGACTCGGTGTGACAGGGACCTCTGGAAAATGGGACACAGATTCCCAGGTTGCTTTTTTTATTCTATGTTTAAGTCTATCCCTAGAAACGTGATTGAGGAGCAGGGATTTAATGACAGCTGCCAAGTGCTCTGTGCTCACCCCCTTCTCCTTTCTCAGGAGGGGAAACGCCCTCGGATCTTTCAGCCCGCATGGGAGAGAGGGAAAGCTGGAAACCTCAGTGCAATCCCCCTTCTCTCCCCTCCCCAAAAAGAGGAGCTGTGCGAGCATCCCCAGTGCTCGAGCCCAGCAGAGGGAGGGAGGGAAGGAGGGGAGGCTTGATGTCTTATTTAGCTCGGTCGTAACCAGCCTTCAGTGACATGAACCAATAAAACATTGTTGATTCAAAGCTTAGTTCATGAAGCCTCTAATCCCACGGCAGATAGCAAACAGATAACAGGGACACTCTAATTTTCTGTAGTTTATTCGAGAAGACAGAGGGAGATAATGCACCGCAGGGCAAATACACGTTATTGCTTTAAACACAAAAATAAATCCCCGCTCATTTAGAAACGCTGAGGAGGTGTTTCCCCGCGCAGGACTTATCTGGGGGCTCCTGGGTGTAATGGCTTTATTGGGCAGCTTCCCCGCAGCTCCTTGCCGGCGCAGGGACAGGAAGATGGAGATTGCCATCTCCCGGCACGCTGGGAAGCTGCAGCGGCGCTGCTGGGAGCCGCGTCCTCGCAGGGACGCAGGAGCACCAGCTTTCCACCCCTCCGTGCTCTGCGAGGCTTCAGTGTCCCTCTCCCGTGTCTTTCCCCACCTTGTCACACGCGGTCACTGCTGCCGGCTCCGGTCCCGGAGGGTGCTGCGCGGGGAAAGGATGGAGATGGCACCCATGTGGGGACACTGACTCCAGGAAACGGAGCTTTGGGAAGCTCCTGGGGCGTGAGCATCGCCCAGGGCACAGCGGGCGGAGGCTGCTCCTCCCTGGGACGAAGATTTAGTGTCTGGGGCTGTCCCTGAGCTGCGGGACAAATGCTGTGCCCGTGGCCTGGAGGGCTCGTGCTTTGGCACTTGACACCATCCCTTGCCTCACGGTGAGCCTTTCTTTTGGTGACCGTCCCTCTTCCTTGGAGGGGACATGGGTGGGATCGGAGTGGCTGCGTGTGGGGCAGAGCCGAGCCTTCAGCTGGGTGCTGGGGTGGAGCCCTGCAGCAGCAGAGCTACGCTCTGGGGTAGGGTTTGGGTGCTGCCTGCCCAGGAGAACCCCACTATTTATCCCAGCTCCTCTTTGCAGATGGGCTGAATCAGGGCAAATATTTGCCATGTGGCACTTCTGTGTGTGTTGGCAGGGACACGGGTATAAAACCAGGTCCGTCCCCCAGGGCCGGGACATCTCACTTCCTATGGCTTTTAACACTTTCTGAGATTTGCCATGGAAGAATCCTGGCAGGGATGATGTGGCAAACGAGGATGTGCTGCCCGTCACTGCTCGAGGTCCCTGAGGTGCTGCCTGCAGGCTCTGCTCGGCGGGGTTTGGTGGCACCAGCTTCCAAAGGGTCGAGGGAACGGCGTCCTGAGGGCTGGAGCAGGGAATAGCACTGCACAGGCACCCCGGGGCGAGCTCTGCTCACTGTTCCCCATCCAGAGAAGGTTTTCTCTCCCCAGGATCTGGGATAAGGCATCCCTGGTACCCGGCACCTCTGGGAAGCGGCACTAGAGGGAGCCGCAGGCGGCCCCTCCAGGCCGGCAGCTGCTTCTGCCTCTTGTCTCAGCTTTTTCCCCCCTCTCCCCCTCTTTTCCCACTTCAGAAGACTTTCCACTCGATTCTGACATCGGCTTGCTGTGCCCTGTCCCGCTCTGGAGCTGTGGTGGAAACACAACGTGCCTCATGTTGGCAGGCATCCCAAAGCCTCTCCTCCCCAAAAAAACCACCTCAGCACAGACGTTTTTTTCACCTGAGGAATTATTTTTTGAGAACAATTTACTTTCCTCCTCACCTTATTTTGAATATTTGAAGCCTTGCCCAAAATGCATGGGGGGGGNGCCCCTGATGAACTTTACCTCCGTTCCCAAATTTCAGACCTTTACATTTCTGAAAACGATTGTTGATAAGATAAAGGTGCCTCCTTCACCTCCGCTAGTCCATTTCTCCTTAAATATAATACTGGGTGGAAAAAAAAACAACAAAAAAGAAAAAACAAAACCAAAAAGTTAACATAAATGTTTGTATTTTTACATCTGTAAATATTGACATTTAAGTGATTTATTTTTTTTTTTTAGAGATTTCTTTTTCAGCGAAGGGGTTAATGAACTCAACAACTCTTTCTGCCCACGCTCAAGGCCAGGTTGGATGGCGCTTGGAGCAGCCTGGTCTGGTGGAAGGCACCCCTGCCCATGGCAGGGGTTTGGAACGAGGTGAGTTCTAAAGTCCCTTCCAACCCAAACCATTCTGCAATTCTACGTGGATTTTTCCCTTGGAGTTGCTGTCCCGTGGTGTTCAGCTGCCCTGAGCTGGTCCCTCAGGTGTGTGGCTACCTCCATCCATGCTCTGTCCCCAGTGTTATCTGTGACAAAGTACCGGCAGGGATAAACACAGCTCCTGTGGCTCTTTGGAGATGCTTCCCAGGAGAATCTTCATGGGAATCCCAGGCGAATCTTCATGGGAATCCCAGGCTCTGCCAATTCATACAATTCCCTCTTGGCACCAGGTTATGGTTATTCCCCTCTGGCCTTGTCCCTGGCGGAACTGGAGTGTGTTTGCTCTTTTTCTCTCTATAAGCTTCCTGCTTTCTCCTCCTTTACACTGATCTATTTGAACTTGCTGCTGCCTTTGCTTTTCCTTTGGAATGAAGGTGAAGGTGCTGTTGGCAAGTTGAGCACCCAGGGCCCTGAAAAGCACCTCTGCCTGAAAGGCAGCAGGATTTTCAAAGCCATGGGCTCGTTATCTGTGTCTTGTTGTATCAAAGAGAATTTTAGCACTTTAAAGGTAATTCATGTTAGAAATACCCTGACAGAGCAGCTCAACAGCACCTGCAGCTTCTGAGAACCTTGGACATCCCGCATCGAGGTGGGTGGAATTTGCACATGTATGCGGGGAGATATCCTGCCACAAAGGGAATTTGGGAGGGATTTCTTCACAGTAAGGATTGTCAGGCACTGGGAGGGGCTGCTCAGGCTGGTTTGGAGTCCCCATCCCTGAAGTCCAAGGAGTGACTGGATGTGGCAGTCGGTGCTCTGGCTGGGTGACGAGGTGGGGATTGGTCACTGGCTGGACTGGATCTCAGAGCTCTTTTCCAACCCGAATGATTCTATGAAAGCAAATTCCATGACAGCCCCCCGTGTCAGGGCTGGGTTTCCACACAGACACCTCTTACAACAGCACTTCTGGCACAACCGGTTCCCCTCGGTGTGGAGATTGGTATCAAGTTTGAAGTTCAGGCTGTATTGACAGAGATTTTGTCAACAAAAAGGTGTTGAAGGATGGCGTATTTGTGGAAGAAGTCACAAAGAGGTGAAAGATATCCCCTTCAGGGGTTCCTTTCCTGCCCAACAGGCCTCTGCTTGCTGGCATTTTCCAGGAGAAGCCGGAGGTGTGGATGTGGCTCCATGTCCTCGTGCTCCTCTGGCTGCGCCAGCCCAGCTTTGCCAACACCTGTCTGAGAAGTGAAGATGGTGATGGTGAGAAGTGCCAGAGCAGAAACCAGAGCCCTCACAGAATTGATCTGTCCTGGAAAACAGGCTTTGAGCCTCGACACGATTGTGTTTTGGGACTCAAACATCCTAGATAAGAGATAAGGGAGTTGTAGCTGACCATGGACATACAGCATGGCTGGTGGAAAGGGAGTTTGCCCTGTCAGGGATCTTGGATTCTCCCCTCTAACACATTATCCTGGAATAGTCTTCACCCTTCCTGGGCTCATCATCCCTCTTTTGCTGACCAGGCCAAGCTCCTTGGCATGGAGCTGCCTTTTGGAAGGGCTGTGGGGAGCACCTGCGGGCAGGATGGTGGCTGAGCCCACTCTGGAGAAAATTACTCTAGGAAGAGTAATAAGCAGTTCTGGGGACTTTTTCCCTCCCTTGGGGCAGGGTCACAGATTGGGAGTCTCCTCCAGGTCTGTGTTCTAGTGGTAGGAAACGAATATTTTTGAGGCTGATGTTGATGTTAGGCAGTGGATGGCAAAGTGGGAGGGTGGGCACCAGGAAATGGGGGTCAAAAGGATAGATGGATGTGTGTGCATGCACCCTGCCAGTCTTGTTCCCTTGGAAAGCTGGAAATGCTGCTCAGGCTCCCAGGAGAGGGGGGAAAGCAATCCCAGGGGATTTCAGTCGTTGGGCTTTCTGAGGAAAATTAATCATGTTCAGGTTAATGAGAGGCGTTATTAGTTCAGGGTGAGGAGTTTTCAGGAGCAGAGCAGATTGAGTGTGAGGAGCGTGGACAACTGGTTGTGTCTCCTCTGTTTGCTCGTTGCTCAAGGACTCTGGAGAAGGAAATTAATTTTAAGTGTTATTTTTCAGATATCTGTAACAGAGAGAAAAACAGACCATTGTGTCTGCTCTTGAGATAATGATCAGCACAGAAGAGAAGAGGCTGGAGCCGGGCTGTTCTCACATTCAGCCCCACAGCGGGATCAGGTAACCTGGCACAAATGTTGTTTTAAGACTTTTTTTGGTCTTTCCCAGCCCTGATTGGGGTGGGTGGAGGGTTTTGTCTTCAGTGGCCCCTGGACTGGCTGGACATGGATGGTTTCCTCATTCCTACAGTTTCCCAGGACACAGGTGTGAATACAAGGCCACCTTTGCCCAAGTAGCATTTAAGGTTTTTTCCTGCCCATGTCCCTGTTTCCTTATTCCCCTTCCTAAAACCTATTTGGTTTTCTGCAAACCCTCTGGGAGCGTGGGAAGGATGGACACAGCCTCACAGAGCAGCACAGGAGCATCCCCTCTTCCCACAGCTCCTTCCTCGGGTAGGCTGAGCCCCCCCATCACCTACCAGCGATGGTTTTGTACCTCCTGCAATGCTCCCCTGCTTCCAAATCCATCACGTACCACTTAACCCCGCGTGTTCCCTCTCTGTGCCGGTTGGTCTCCTGCAGCAGTGAGACCAGCCCCTTGCCTTCTCTAATTAGGGTCAGGCAAGCAAACACTAAAAACCCATTAAAGCCCCCTAAAAACCTCCACAGCTTTGGCAGCTGAGAGGAGCTCAGGGCGTGCTCCATGATGTTTGAATTTTCACAGGGATGCACGTCAACTGGATGCAATCCCAACGTGCTAAATGCAACTCACCCCTAATTGCATTGTTTCCGCTGATCTCCGATGAAATTATTTATGTGTATAACAAGCATGTTTGGCTTCAATAGTCTTTAAACTTTATACGAGTTTTCCATGTGCTTGTTTGCTAAAAAGAGTCCAAGTGCTGGCAGGTTTGGGTTATTTTTACCCCCCAATTAATTGTGTTTTCTTTCACTCCCTCGCATGTATTTTTACTCTCTCCCTCCTCCCCGGCGGTGCCAGCAGCAGGACGGGAAGGGTGGCTGGAGAAGGGCCAGATTTGGCTTCAGATCATTTCTCCTCCGGTCTCTGAAAAACCAGATTCTGTTTGTCATTTGCTCTGCTCTCCCGGCGTTGTGTCATGGCCATGGTATTGCTGATGGATTTCCAGCTCTGCTCATGGAGCAGGGCACAAGGTTTTCATAAGCACATTAATCTTAAAAGAAAATCTGTCAGGAGCAAACAATACCCCTATGAATGATGTTGTAAAGACACATACTAACTCTAGACATCCATTACCCAAGAATATTAACTTATAGAGGAGCTCCGTTTCCTGTTACTCCTTTTTAATAGGTACCTGATACCCAAAGTACTTCCACATTGGAAAATTTGCTCAAAGATGTGAAATTGCCTGAGATAAGCCCCTCAACAGAAGCTTTTCCTTCAGAACTTGGGCTGATGAGGGGCAGACTGTCAAGGCTGGGGGCTGATGGCTCCTCTCTGGGCTCTGCTCCCATTTTGGGGTTCTTCTGGCCCCTAAATCCTTTCCCTGGCAGTCTGAGGACGGCCGGGTACCACAAAGCTGCTCCTGAGGAGGGAACACATCCTCATCCCAAGTGTTTCCTGCCTGGAAGTTGTTTCTCGTGCTCCCATGTCAGTGAGTTTAGGCACCCCCCTGCCCCAACACACACACACACTCCTTTTTGGGAAGGGAGCAGCCTGTGTGGCAGGAATAAAACATCTGAGGTTGCTTTAAATGTCCCTTGGAGCCAGGCCAGCAGCGCAGGCAAGGAAAAGCTGGTAGCTTGTTTTAATTTAATGGTGTTGAAGTGTTCTACTGCAATTAAGCATCTGAAAATTAAACAGAAACAGTCATTAAGTCTGGTGATACAAACCCACCAGACCAGAGAATATAAATTATTTCAAATGGTAGATGCTAAAGCTGTGTTTAGAATAGGGATGTTGCTCCTTATTAGCCCTTATCTATTGTTTTAACTCAGAGGAACTTAATTCTGAGGAAATTAATCACTGTAGATGTTGGATCTTTGTGCAGGTCACTCCTTCAGCCGGTGTGAGGGCTTGGGAGAGGAAAAATAAATCCCTAGTAGAAGTAGATAAGGTGATGTCTATCACTCCAGAGGCTTTCCTGCACCTGTGCTCTCCCGGTCCCTCCAGCCCAGCCCCAGCCATCTCAGGGAATCCCAGCTTCTCCCTGCCTGAGCTGCACATTTGGATTTTAAGCTGCCAGTGGTGCTCCCTGGAGAAGATGCTCCCTTTTCGCTGCATCCTGGCTGGCAGCAGCTGCTCCCTGTAAGGGGATGTGGAGCCACTGGGCTCCTGTAGGACCAGCAGCGGGTCACTCACAAGTGTGTGTTAGGGGGCAATGACCTGGTCCAGGCTGTTCTCCCTGGGGGTCTTCCTCCACCCCCTGGGCCAGGCCAGGCTTTGGGAGGAGGATTTGGGAGAGGAAATGGTGTTTTGATGCCAGCAAAGGGTGAAGGCAGAGGTGGTGGAGGGCATGAGAAGGAATTTGTGCTGAAAATCACTCACCTCACGTGGTGAAAAAGGTGGTTGAGGGGGGAAGGATGGGGTAGGGTCCCCAAATCCTTCGGAGCTGCTGGCTGGGCGCATCCAGGTTGTTCATCCAGGCAATTCTGGGAAATCAGGGCTCTGCCTCCATCTGTGGCACTGGCCAGATAAGCTGACAGACAACCTGGATCCATAAAACTTCCAGCATGGGCTGTTCCTGCAGTTTTCTTTTACAAGCCTGGCCTTGCTCTGCTGTGAACATCAGCCAACCTCGGAGTCAGGTAAGCACAGGAACGCTTGTTTAAATTCCTCGTCTTTCACCAAAAGCAAGACTTAAGCCTGGCTTTAAAGTTAAGCACGTGTTTTAAGTGCATTCCTGAGTGGGGGCTCTGAGATCCGTTGACGTGAGCAGAAAGCTCCTCTGCTGGCTTCAGTGGGATTTTCCCTGCCTGAAATGGAGTCCAGATCTCCTGAAATAAATACCCATGTCTCTGTAGATGGGGAACCACATGGAGCCTTATGAATGCTCGTTCCCAGAAAAGGATCCAGCTTATTCATGTGCCTGCATCATGTGTATTAAATTCTCCTGACATCTCCCACAATTCCAGCAAATAAATGGGAACCAGAATGGGTCCTGTGCCCTGAGAGCACTCTGCTCGCGATGCCGTTGAATGAATGGCAGGAGCATTGTTTGTGAGCAGCCTTTCCAAATTGAACTTCCATTTGCCTCTTGCCAGTACAAGATGTGAAATTTCATTCCCATTTTATCCCAATTACTGGCCCGGCCATCCACGAGGATTTCTGGCATCGCACACTTCCGATAACACACAATAACTCAAATAACCCCTTTCCCTACAGGGACAGCTTTGGATTTAGAGGGGGAATTCCAGCAAGGAGCCAGTCTGCTTGCAGTGCCCATCCCAGATGTTCCCATTCCAAGGCTTGCTGCTCTTCCAGGTAAGCAGCAGCAGCAGCCTTCACCTGATCTCCACTGTTTCATGCCTTACTTAAAGTTTTTTTGGAGCTGATCTCATGGATGTGAGTTCCACAGAGAGAAGAAGCAGCCAGATCCGTGAAGGCTCCCTGGGAGATGCCTGGCTTCCCACATGATGGAATCTCCCCCTGGAGCTGCAGATCAGTGCCATGAATGTATTTTCTTACAAGAGCAAAATGTTGTGCCTGCCTTCCAGGAAGTCTTTAAAAAGAAACAACCTGAAGGGGGTCGTTTTTTCCCCCTCTTTCAAAGCAGACTAACAAAGAACTTCCCATCAAACCTGGATCAGAAAGATCACAAAAACATTTTGGCTTTTCCCTGAAATGAACATGAAACTTTTCTAGCCGCTTTCTCTTACCTCATCTGTGGGGGGGAAAAAAAAAGTCTGAAAACTGAAATCTTTTGCATCTCAAAACATTTTTACTCAACCCCACACACCTGCTTAAAGGACCCATTTTGCTCAGAGAACTTTTTTCTTTGCCTCCTGGAGAAAGACTTCAGTGAAAACAACTTACAGGGACATAAGTAACTACTTGTTGGTTTATTTTCATTGTCTCCGGCCAGTCCTGCAGGCTGAAGGAGGCAGAGCGGTGAAGAGAAGGTGTTTTTTGGCTACACCAAAGTTTGAATTCTAAGGGCCTTGTGTGAGGAGGAGCTGCCAGCACGTGCAGGCAGGAATGGGAGGCAATGGGAGCATCACTGGAGCGGTGCTGCCAAGGGGATTCAGGGCTGAAGGAGCCAGGTAGAGTGGACAAGGCAGCTCTTCACAGCTTTATGTGCTGTAAATCCCATTTTATATCCCCCGTGTCCCACACAGGGAGAAATAAACAGAGTTTTGTGATGATTATTCAGGGTCTTTATGATGGTTATAAGGTTCTCTGCTGCTCACCTCGCCCTGGCCCTGCTACCTCAGTGCATTTTCACACTGATACAAGTTTCTGCTGGGAAATGATCCCTGAAAAGAGTTTACCTGCCACTAAATGGCTCTGAACCCTGTGAAACGCTCTGGAGCAGCTCCGTGAAGCTCTCGGCTCGCTGGAATGACCTGCTGAGCACATCCCTGAGCCGGTGCCCTTGCTGAGGGCTCTGAAGTGTGGCACTGGCCGTGAAGAGCTGCAGAGGAGATGTGATGTTCAGCACTGTAACGTTCAGGGCCAAATTCAGCACCATAAAATTTAACCTGTTGCATCTCTCACCGCCGTCAACACCCAGCCAGACGTGGAGCAAACCTAATGGGGAAGGTCCGCTCTTTGTGAGGTGTGTCTTGGCTGCCTGTGGGGGACAAGTGAAGGGGTGAGGCAGCACTGCCCCCCCCAAAATTGTGTTTGCATCAGCCACAGGCTCTAGGCTCAGGTGAGACCTTGGCACTGGGTCGATGGAGCCCATTGCTGGCTGAACGTCAGGGCAGGTTATTCCTCTGTGAGATAATGGGTTATTTATCCCACCTTTCAGGTCACCCTGATGTACATCCCCTCCTTCCCCCCTGCAGTCCTTCTCCAGGACTCCCTCTGGATGAGAAGATCCCCACATAAATCCAAGAGAGGACCATCTGCAGGAGTCGGGGGGTGATGTGCTGGTTGGATCCATGCCATAAAATCTAGCTGACTTAAGTGTGAGCAAATGTCCCCAAATCTCATCTGAAATATTTTCCAGGAGAAGGAGATTCCCTGCTCTTGCCCCGGGGCCACCTGCGTGCAGCTGCTCTGCGGACACCCCGTGCCAAGCCCAACAAGCCTCCCCGGTGCTATTTCAGCCTGCGTGATGTGTTTTTCCACCAGCACAACTCAGCATCCCGTCCTTTGCCAAGCCTGCGGCCTTCCCACTCGGTTGTGGCCAGGAGAAATCCATTTCAATAAGAAAACAAAGGGAATAGGTTTAGCAGCCCTTCAGCCCCGCTGCCGGCGAGCACGTGCAGCGTTTGTTTGCAAAGCTGGGCAGAGGTTAATAAGCTGATCCTGCAAAGATTTACACCTAGGCCGGGGTTTCCATGTGGGCTTAACAGTAAGCAAGAGCTTAATCTAAAGGAAAATATTTGGAGGGAGTTTTGTTTCTCTTTCAGAGTGCTGTAGGACCCATGAAATATTCACCAGCGACAGGCGCTGTCTGTCAGGTTGGGCTTGATGGGTCTTAGGGGTCTTTTCCAACCTAGACGATTCCATGCTTGTGTGACTCTGAGGGTATTGAGGGCAGCTGGTGAGGGAGGACACAAGGACTGGTTGTCCCTCACAGCACCTACAGGTCCCACCAGAGTCAGGAGGGCTGTGGGTTCTCAGCACCTCTGGAGCCAGGGCTGGGTGAGTGTTTGCAGGACAGGAGTGGCCCGTTCCCACAGGGAATGCTGTGCAGGACACGTATGCCGTGTCAGAAAGGCGGGAGGCAGAGGAACGACCCCAAAGGCAGAGGCTGAGCGGTGTCCTTTTGCTACGGGCAGTGACATCGGGTGCGGCATCGCGGCTTCCACAGCGGTTTGCTTCCAAGCCCTGCCAAATCCAGAGGCTGCCCCTGCCAGGCGGTCCCTCGCACGCGGCTCACAGATGTCGGTGAGCGGGATTAAGCCTTTGTAAGGAACAACCCTCATCTCCCCCGGCTCCTTGGAGCCCCCGCCAGCCGGGGCAGGCAGTCCCCGTCCCCAGATCTCTGCGTGCTGTTAACGCTGAGATTGTTTCGCATTCTTCCCAAAAATACTCTGCATTTTTGACGTTCAATACCTGGAAAGGAAAGGGGGTGGTCTGTGACGGGGCACCTCCAGAGCCGGTGGCAGACAGGCGGGTTCAGGCTGAGACAAACACCCTCCCACTCCTTACGAGCTGCTCGGGGCATGAAATGAGAGTTCAAATCCACGAACAGCAGCTTTCAAGGGCTCTGAAAAGGTTCTGAGGCAGTAAATCAGGACAAAAAGAAAGGCAGGATATATCCGCGCAATTTACTTCATTTAAATGCTCTCACATCAGCAATGTTTCTCACAAGGATGTTTTTTTTTTTACGTTAAAGATACAGGATCTCACTCTCATTTTCACATTAAGAACTTGTGATCAAAAAATGTAGTCTTTAGGGGGGGAAAAAAATCCAAACAAAAATAGTCTGAGCGCTTCTGGTGTGTTTATTCCCTGTGTGGATTTGAGGAGCCTTCTGGCACGGGTGTATTTTCCACAGCACAGTTGCATTTAACAAATAAAACTGAATTATTGTTAATTACTCAACCTGTGGCCTTTACCAACCTGAAAGAGAAAATTAATTGACACGTCTCAGAATGAGCTTTGGAGAAGGATTTTATTTTGGTTTAGCTCTCAAACCCTCTTCTTCAGCAAACAGAAAGATTTTTTTGGGGCACGGCAGCAGAATCCTCCAACTCCCTGCATACAGTTCATGCCAGAAGGCTGGAGAAAAAAATATTGTCAGAATTAATTTTGTGTTCCCCCTGACACACAAAGCACAGGCGCAGAGATAATATTGCACTTGCTGGACCGTTTTCAATGTGTCTGATCCCCCGGCGACAGAATTTTCCAATTTGGATTGATCCTGACAGAAAACAAGCTCCATAAACTGCTCTAAGAGCCACAACATTCCTGAATCAGTAATGAATTATAGTAAATAATATAATAATATAGTCTAGTATGGTAGTATTAAATAACAATACAACAGAATTATATAATAATAGAACAATGTACTATATTATGGAATTACTATATACTAATATAATGGTATTATTTATTAAATTGTAATAGTACTGTATTATTATATAACAAATAATCTGGAATAAATCCTGTTGAAAACAGGAACCCCTGCCTTTACCTATACTAATCGCCAGCTGCTGCAGAAGAATATCCTTGATATTTCTGTTCCACTGCTGATCCTGTTTTTATTCAGCAAAACGAACGATGCAAAATCGCACCTCTGTCACCCGAGGCATAAAAATACCTGCGAATGTCCGACAGCTTTGGCAAAAAATTGGTAAAATAAAGGGGTTTTAGATGCATTTTCACGCCGCACTGCGTTCCCGGCGCTCGCAACGATAAGAAGGGCAAAAGGAGCCGGAGCAAATGGAAACCATTTCGGGGCAGGGCCGGGGGGGGGACTCGGCCCAGCGGAGCAGATTTGGGGTCGCGGGCAGCCCCCGGCGCTGCCCCTGCGGCTCCACAGGGAGCTGAGCACCCCAGGGAGCATTTGCAGCGTGTTATTAATAGGGACCCCCCGTCCGCATCTCACCTGAGGCAGCCGCCCCGCCTGCTCTGCTTCCCCTTTTTCTTTTCCTCTCTCTTTTCCCTTTTCTTCTAATTTCTTCTGGTTTTCCTTATTTTTCCTTTATTCTTTTTTCTTTTTCTCGATTTTTTTATTTTATTTTTTTCCTTTTTTATATTCCTTTTAATTTTGTCGCTACCCCCTTTATTTTCCTTTATCTTATACCTCTCTTTCCTTCTTTTTTTTCCCCCTTCTTCGTTTCCTTTGTCTTCTAATTTCTCTC
This sequence comes from Sclerurus mexicanus, assembly GCA_013396755.1. Lineage (NCBI taxonomy): Eukaryota > Metazoa > Chordata > Aves > Passeriformes > Furnariidae > Sclerurus > Sclerurus mexicanus. The sequence continues at coordinate 100,997 of VWZF01002112.1, forward strand.
CTTCTACTTTTCTTGGTTTACTTTTCGTTATTATTTTCCTCCTTTGTTTCCTTCCTATTTTCCTCTCCTCCCTCTCCATCCCCGCTATGTCTACGGACACATTCCTGCAGGGGCCGGGTCTCGACGATCCCAGCCCCTCGTCCTGTGTGGCAGCCCGGCAGAGCTCCGGGGGGATGCGGGGAGCAGGTGGAGGGGCTGCCCCGGAGGAATCGTTTCTCAGGGGGGATATTTTTCTTGGAAAAGACTCTCCAGCACCTCACCACCACGGAGCAGGGATGCGGGCTGGCTGCGGTCACGGGGTTCCGCCGCTCTGTCGGGGATGCTCCAGCGCCGGGACTCCTCCGAGCGCGGTTCCCGGCGGGGAAAGGCTCCTCCGCGGGTGGGAGAGGACCCCCACACTCCCCGAAAAAACCGTCCTGTGGGATCCCCAGAGAAGGGAGAGCCACACCTGCCTTCCCCGGCCGCCGTTCGATGACCGGCTCCCCGCGGGCTGTGGCAGCCGCTCCGCCAGCCTGAGAACGGCAAACTCATGGCCCGGCGTCCCCGGGGGCTGCAGCCGGAGGGATAACGGCGAGGGGTGAGGCATTCACGGGACCCCCGCGCCCCTGCGATGCTCAGCTCCTGTTTAATCGATCCGCTCCCTTTTCCCGGCGCTTTTTCCAGCGCTCAGACGGCACCGTCTGCCGCGACCCCCCCGTGGGTTCTAACCCCACGTCTCGGGTGGGTGGGGAGGCAGAGGACGGGGGGCCCGAGTGGACACCCCCTGGGGGTTTCCCGTCCGCGCGTGGGTGCCGTTTGTGCGCGCTGCCCGCGCAGCCTGCGGGAAGGACGGACATGGGGCGATGGGCGCTGTGCCCCCTCCAGCCGCCTTTAAAACGCGCCGCGGAGCGGCCTTTTCGTGCTGCTGCCCCCGCTGGGCCCCTCTCTTGCCCCCTACCCTTTCAGTCGTTTGCGGGGAAACACGGTCTTCCCACTGACCTCTCCATGCGGGAGGGGAGATAAAAATCCGCAGGAATCCCCGGAATACTGGCCCCATCCACGAGGCTGCTCTCG